>JAKELJ010000332.1:0-34591 GCA_025594165.1 Tamias sibiricus
AGGAAACTTCCTGCAGGTGTGGCCTAATTCCTCTTTTGGGCTTAGGTAACCTGAGCATCTGAGGATGATCCCTGAAAGAAAAAGTCTACTGAGGAGAACTCCTGACCCTGGAGCAGGTCTTTTCCAACCATCGACTTCTCTGCCATCCCCTATGTGGGGGGGGTCATTGACGTGGTCTTGGATCAAGGCCAGAAGGCTACTAGCCTGGATTGATTCATATCTTATGAAACTCAATGGGGGGCAAAATCTCTCAAAAGCAACTCGAAAAAGTCGAAGAATGTGGGCTTCCGCTGACTATTGCATCTTTTTTCCATCTTTTTTTCCTCATAAAACATAAAAGGATGACATTTTGCTGTTGAAATTGAAAGAAACCTATACCCCTACATACACCTGTCTCCCATGCACTATGCATGTTCTACTTTCATGCACGTTTCTGTTTTATACACAATATGAGACCACATGTTTTACACAACTGTATTTTAAGCCAGCAGATTTTTTTATCTTTTTAATTATTGTCCCTCACGAGACGTATTTCTTTTAGTGGTTTTCGTTTCTTTATTGATTTTTTAATTCAAATCAACGGGCAATGTCCTGTAGTGACTTCACTTCAACACATTAAATGGAAAACTCATAGATAGACACTCAAATCACTAAAAGAAAAGAAAGAAAAGAAAGAAACCAGTAGCCAACTTCAAAGTCCTACAGATTTTCACCTCTACTGTTGTTAACAATTTGCATAGATTGGCCCACTTTCGGGATCCCTAGTCTTCATTTCACGAAAATGGGGATAACAAGTAATTATCTCGTAACAGCTCGACGAAAAAACAGGTTTCCAAATGGTGTTTGGACCCTGGGTCATGTATGCTGTTCTTGTGGCTTGGACACAGATGCTGATGCCTGCTCTGTGCCACCTATAAGTCTTCTTGTTTTTTTTTCGTACCCTTGGACCCTGAGTGCTGAGAGCACTACAGAGCATGGTGACATCATTAAAGCATGTTTTGCATCTTACACAAGGAACCTGGACCAAAACAAAGTTTTATAAAATCACCCTTTGTTATACCTTAATAGAGATGCCCTCCAGGTCATTACAGGAAGCTGGGCCCGAGGCCCAGCCCCAGGACTTCAAGTGGAAGCACCTTCTGTTGCTCCTGGTCCTGCTCTGGGCACTCACAGTACAGGTTTGATGCTGAAATCACCAGTATTCAGTCCTCCCTCAGGGCCAGGGAAAAGCCCGGCGGTCCAAGGGCAGCCTAGGCATCCTTTCAACTCCATTTGAAAACCATGACATCCTCCACAACCACTCACACTACTCGTTTTAAAGGCCCTGATTGGCGCCACGCATTCAAGAGCTTTCGCGAGATGGCACTTGCATTTCATTAGATGGCGCAAAAGCGCTCAAGCTAGGCCTCTTCCCCCGCCTTCGTGTGAGAAAAAAACGCTCACCTGAGACAAAAGGCACTTAACGGAAACATGGCTTTGCTGGTCTTTTAGGACCTCTGAGTGGCCCAGCCTCCAAGATGCCTTCTGAGTTTGGAATTGGGATTGGAAATTCCAAAACTTCTCCATTTTTCAATTTGGATCACAGGGGATCATGCATGTTGGCCACACTGTCCTCCCTCTGAGGACCTCTTTTACCTTCCAAATTCCATCGCTGGAAACCCCCTTTCACATCGAATTGAGGCGCGGGACACTCTGGGGCCTGAATTGCTCTCTCATTTCATTTAAAATGGGAATTGGTTGGACACTTCAATCTCCAGGATTCAATCATTGCAGGTCGTTGGCCTAATTCCTCTTCGTGGGTTGTGGTACCCTGAGCCTACGAGATGAACCCTTGAATGAAATAGTCTACTGAGGAGAACTCCTGCACCCGGCGAGCAGGTCTTTTCCACAACAACTAGCTCACCATCTATTTTCGTGGTCATTTGGACCTGACCTGGTTCCCTTGGATCAAGGCCAAGAAAGGGGATACTAGCATGGTTTGATTTCATAATCTTATGAACTCAATGGGGGCACGAAATTCTCAAAAGCAAAACTCGAAAAAGTCGAAGAATTGTGGGCTTCGCTGGACCATTGCAGGATTTTTCATCTTTTTTTTCCTCATAACAACATAAAAGGAATGACAATTGTTTTTTCCTCGTGAATTGAAAGAAAACCTATAACCCCAAACCTGTCTCCATGACACTATGCATGTTTCTACTTTTCATGCCACGTTCTGTATTTATTTTACACATATGTGACACATATTTTTATACACAACTCACCTTAATTTTTAGCCAGCAGATTTTTTTACTTTTTTATTTTATTGTCCTTCACAGAGCTTATTTCTTTAGTGGTTTTTCGTTTCTATGATTTTTTTTTTTAATTAAAATCAAAGGGCAATGTCAATGAGTGACTTCACTATCAAACACATTAAATGGAAAACTCATAGATTAGATACACAAAAATTAAACAAAAGAAAAGAAAGAAAAAGAAAAGAAACCAGAAGCCAACTTCAAAGTCCTACTACAGATTTCCACCTCATACTGTGTTAACAATTGCATAGATTTGGCCCCACTTCACGATAATGGGGGCTAACATGGTAATGTATCTGCTTAAACAGCACTCGACGAAAAAACAGGTTTCCAAATGGTGTTTTGGACCCTGGGTATGTTATGCTTTTCTTGGGGCTTGGACACAGATGCTGATGCTGCTCTGTGCCACCTACAAGTATTTCTGTTTTTTTTCGGTTTCCCTTGGTCCCTGAGTGGGTGAGTGCAACACAGCATGGTGACATC
Organism: Tamias sibiricus; assembly: GCA_025594165.1. Taxonomy (NCBI): domain Eukaryota; kingdom Metazoa; phylum Chordata; class Mammalia; order Rodentia; family Sciuridae; genus Tamias; species Tamias sibiricus. The sequence goes on from JAKELJ010000332.1 coordinate 2,775, forward strand.
AAAGGAATAGCATTGTTGATCTTGCACAAGGAATCTGGACCAAAACAAAGTTTTTAAAATCACCTTTTGTTATCCCTTCTTATAGAGATGCCCTCAGGTCATTGTACAGGGAGCGGAGCCACACGGCCCAGCCCCAGGTCCTTCATGTGGAAGCACTTCTGTCGCTCTCTGGTTGCTCTGGCCTCACAGTACCAGGTTTGATGCTGAGGACATCACCAGTATTCAGTCCTCCCTCAGGGCCATGGGAAAAGCCCGGGCCGGTCCAGTGGGCAGCCTGGGCATCTTGCAACTCATTTGAAATCATGACATTCTCCACAAACCACTCCCATACTGTATACAGGCCTGATGGCCGCACACGCATTCAAGAGCTTTCCGCGAGATGGCACTAGCATTAAATAGATGGCGCAAAAGCATCATGGCTAGGCCTCCTTCCTCCTCTCCTTCGTGTGAACAAAAAACACCATCCCAGAGACAAAAAAGGCCTCAGAAACATGGCTTGCTGGTCTTTTGAACTCTGACGTTGACCCAGCTCTCCAAGATGCCCTTCTGAGTTTGGAATTGGGATTGGAAAAATTTCAAAAACTTCTCCATTAGTCTATTTGTGATCACAGGACTCTTGCATGTTGGCCACACTGTCCCTCCCTCTGAGGACCTCTTTACCTCAAATTCATCGTGAACCCCTTTCACATCGAATTGAGGGATTTCTTCACTCTGGGGCCTGAATGCACTCACAATTTCATTAAAAACCGGGGGGGACTTGGTTGAACTTCAATCTCAGGAATCAACGTCCATGAGGTGTGGCCTAATTCCTATTTTGGGCTTGTGGTACCCTGAGCCATCTGAGGATGAACCTTGAATGAAAAGTCTACTGAGGAGAACTCATGACCAGCGGAGCAAGTTCTTTTCCAACCACACTACTCACCCCATCTATGTGGTCATTGGACCTGGTCTTGGATCAAGGATCAGAAGGGCTACTAGCCCTGGTTTGATTTCATATCTTATGAACTCAATGGGATGGGCTCGAAATTCTCATAAGCAACTCGAAAAAGTCGCAAGATCGTTGGCTTCCGCCTTGAGTATTGCATTGGCATTTTCCAAATCTTTTTTTCTTCATAAATCATAAATAGGATGACATTTGCCTGTGAATTGAAAGAAACCATATACCCCTAAACCTGTCTCCATGCAATATGCATGTTTCTACTTTCATGCCACGTTTCTGTTTTATACAAATATGTGACCAATTATTTTACAAAACTCTATTTAATAGCCAGTAGATTTTTTTTACTTTTTTAATTTTTATTCTCCTTCACAGACGGTTATTTCTTTAGTGGTTTTCGATTCTTATTGATTTTTTTAATTAAAATCAAACGGGCAATGTCTGAGTGACTTCACATCAACACATTATTAAATGGAAAAACTCATAGATAGACAGCAAAATAAAAAAAAAAGAAAGAAAGAAAAGAAGGAAAACCAGTTGCCAACTTCAAAGTCCTACAGATTTCCACCTCTACTGTTGTTAACTATTGCATATATTTGGGCCACTTCACGATAAATGGGGATACATGGTAATGTATCTCTTAAACAGCTCGACGAAAAAAAACAGGTTTCAAAATGCGGTGTTTGGAGCATGGATCATGTATGCTGTTCTTGGAGCTTGGACACTGATGCTGATGCTGCTTGGTGCGACCTACAAGTCTTCTGTTTTTTTCCGGTTACCCTTGGACACCTGAGTGGCTTGAGAGCCTACAGCATGGTGACATCAAGGAAAGCATTGTTGCATCTTTCACCAGGTAACTGGACCAAACAAGTTTTTAAATCACCTTTGTTATACCTTATAGAGATGCCTCAGGTCATGTACAGGCGAGCTGGGCAACCACCAAGGCCCAGCCCCAGGACTTCATAGTGGAAGCACTCTGGTCGCTCCTTGGTCTGCTCTGGGCCTCACAGTACAGGTTTTGATGCTGAGGATTCACCAGTATCAGTCCTACCTAAGGTCCTTGGGAAAAGACCGGGCGGGTCCAGAGGGCATCTTGCAAGCTTGCAAACTTTCATTTGAAAAATCATGACATCCTCCCCAACACACTCACAACTACTCGTATAAAGGCCTGAATGGCGCCACACGCAATTCAAGAGCTTTCCGCGAGATGGACACTAGCATTACATAGATGGCGACAAAGCGCTCAAGGCTAGGCCTCTTCCCCGCCCTTAGTCTGTTGTGAGAAATAAACCGCCACCCAGAAGACAAAGGCCTCCGGAACATGGCTTGCTGGACTTTTGTACCTCTGAGTGGACCCAGCTCTCCAGATGCTTTACTGAGTTTGGAATTGGGATTGGGAAATTTCCAAAACTTCTCTCCATTTGTCAAATTTTGGATCACAGGATCGTGCTGTTTTGCCACACTGTCCTCCCTCTGATAGGACCTCTTTACCTCAATACCATCGCTGAACCCCTTCACATCGAATTGAGGTCACTCCTGGGGGATGCTGATGCCCTCTCATTTCATTAAACTGGGACACTTGGTGAGAACTTCAATCTCCAGGAATCAAGGTCCATTGGCAGGTTGTGGTTACTGGTGGCTAATTCCTCTTGTGGGCTTGTGATTACCTGAGCATCTGAGGATGATCCTTGAATGAAAAAAGGTCTACTGAGGAGAACTCTGAACCTGAGAGCAGGGTCTTTTCCAACCAACTATCACCCATCTATGTGGTTCATTGACCTGGTCTTGATTCAAGGCCAGAAGGGATACTAGCTGGTTTTGATTTCATATCTTATGAACTCAAATGGGGGCACGAAATTCTCAAAAGCAACTCGAAAAATAAGTCGAAGATTGTGGCTTCCGCTGACTATTGCAGGCTTTTTTTAATTCTTTTTTTTTCCTCATAAACATAAAAGGATGGACTATTGCCTGTGAATTGAAAGAAAAACATTTAACCCCAAACCTGTTCCATGCAACTATGCACATGTTTCTACTTTTCATGCACGTTTCTGTTTTATTACACAATATGTGACCACATAATTTACACAAATCTATTTTTAGCCAGCAGATTTTTTTAACTTTTTTATTTTTTATTGTCCTTCACAGACATAATTTCTTTAGTGGTTTTTCGTTTCTTATTGATTTTTTTAATTAAAATTCAACGAGCAATGTCCTGAGTGACTTCGCATCAACACATTAAATGGAAAACTCATAAGATAGATACACAAATTAAAACAAAAAGAAAAGAAAAGAAAGAAAAGAAACCAGAGCCAACTCAAAGTCCTACTGATTTCCACCTCTACTGTTCGTTAACAATTGCATAAGATTTGGCCCATCTTCACGATAAATGGGGGATAACATGGTATGTATTCTCGTAACCAGCTCGGACTTCGAAAAAAACAGGTTTCCAAATGGTGTATTGGGACCCTGGGTCATGTATGCTGTTCTTGGGCTTGGACACAGATGCAGATGCTGCTCTTTGCCACCGTACAAGTCCTTCTGTTTTTTTCGGTTTCCCTTGGACACTGAGTGGCTGAGAGCACTACAGCATGGTGACATTCAAAGAAAAGCATTGTTGCATCTTTCACCAAGGAATCTGGACCAAAAACAAAAGTTTTTAAATCCACCTTTGTTATCCCTTATAGAGATTGCCCTCATGTAATGTACAGGGAGTGGGCACAAGTCCCAGCCTCAGGACTTCATGTGGAAGCACCTTCTGTCGCTCATGGTCTTCTCTGGCCTCACGTACAGGTTTGATGCTGAGGAATCACAGTATTCAGTCCTCCCTCAGGGCATGGGAAAAGCCCGGGCGGTCCAGAGGGCAGACTGGGCATCTTGCAAACTCATTTGAAAATCATGACATTCTACACAAAAACAACTCACAATACTCGTCTATACAGTCCGGAAATGGAGCCAACGAATATCAAGAGCTTTCCGCGAGATGGCACTAGCCCCTTTACATAGATGGCGCAAAGCACTCAAGTAGCGCCTCTTCCATGCCCCTTCGTTTGTGACCAAAAAACCCACCATGAGACAAAGGCACTCAGGAAACATGGCTTGCTGGTCTTTGAACTCTGAGTAGACCAGCTCTCCAAGATGCCTTCTGAGTTTGAATTGGGTTTGGGAAATTTCCAAAATTCTCCATTGTCAATTTGGAATCACAGGATCTTGCATGTTGGCCACTCTGTCCTCCCTCTGAGGTACCATCTTTACTCAAATTCAATCGCTGAAACCCTTTTCACATCGAATTGAGGGACCACTTCTGGGGACTGAATGCACTCTCATTTCAAAAATTGTTTTAAAACGGGACTTGGTTGAACTTCAACTCACCAGGATTCAACAGTCACTGCAGGTGTGGCCTACAATTCCTCTTTTGGGCTTGTGGTACCCCTGAGCTCTGAGGATGAACCCGTGAATGAAAAAGTCACTCTGAGGAGAACTCCTGACCCGCGAGCAGTTCTTTTCCAACCAACTACTCCACCCATCCTATGTGGCTCATTGACCCTGGTCTTGGATCAAGGCCAGAAGGGATACTAGCTGTTTGTTTCATATTTATTGAAACTCAAAATGGAAGGGCTCGAAATTCTCATAAGCAAACTCGAAAAGTCGAAATCGTGCTTCCGTTGAGTATTGCATGCTTTTTCATCTTTTTTTCCTCATAATTTCATAAAAGATGACATTTGCCTGTGAATTGAAAGAAAACCTATACCCCTAACTTGTCTCATGCACTATGAATGTTTTACTTTCATTGCTCGTTTCTGTTTTTACACAATATGTGAACCACATATTTTACACAACTCTATTTTTAGAAAGTAGATTTTTTTTACTTTTTTATTTTTTTCTACTTCACAGGACGTACTTTCCTTTAGTGGTTTTTTCGATTTCTTATGTATTTTTTAATTAAAATCAACGGGCAATGTCCTGAGTGAACTTCACATCACACACATAAATGGAAAATCATAGATAGACATGCAAAATAAAAAAAAAGAAAGAAAGAAAGAAAGGAAACCAGTGCCATCTTCAAAAGTCCTACAGATTTTCCACCTCTACTGTTGTTAACAATTGCAGATATTTGGCCCACTTCACGATAATGGGTTACATGGTGTAATGTATCTCTTAACCAGCATCGACGAAAAAAAACAGCGTTTCAAAATGGTGTTTGGACCTGGATCATGTATGCTGTTCTGGAGCTTGGACACAGATGCTGATTGCTGCTCTTGCCACCTACAATCTTCTGTTTTTTTTTCGGTTTCCTTGGACCCCTGAGTGGCTGAGAGCACTACAGATGGGTGGGACTCAAAGAAAAGCATTGTTGCATCTTTCACCAGGAACACGGGACAAACAAAGGTTTATAATCACCTTTGTTTCCCTTATAGAGTGCCCTCAGGTCATGACTACAGGGAGTGGGCACCCAAGGCCCAAGCCCCAGGACTTCATGTGGAAGGCACCTTCTGGTCGCTTCCTGGTCTGCTCTGGGCCTCACAGTACAGTTTGATGCTGAGGAATCACCAGTATTCAAGTCCTCCCTCAGGGCCTTGGGAAAAGCCCGGGCGGTCAGAGAGGGCAGCCTAGGCATCTTGCAATCATTTGAAAATCATGACATCCTCCACAACCTCTACATACTCGTTTTCAGCGCCGAATGGCGCACACGCATTCAAGAGCTTTTACCAGCGTGATGGCACTAGCATTACATAGTTGGCGCAAAGCGCTAAGCTAGGCCTCTTTCCCCCGCCCTTCAGCCCTGTGAGAAAAAACGCCAACAGAGACAAAGGCCCCTTCAGGAAACATGGCGTTGATGGTCTTTTGACCTCTGGAGTGACCCAGACTCTTCCCAAGATGCCTTCTGAGTTTGGAATTGGGATTGGGAAATTTCCAAAATTCTCCACTTGTCAATTTGGATCACAGGATCTTGGCATTAGTTGGCCACATGTCCTCCCATCTGTGCGACCTCTTTACCTCAAATTCCATCGCCTGAACCCCTTTCACATCGAATTGGAGGGACCCCACTCTGGGGCCTGAATGCACTCTCATTTCATTAAAATGGGACTTGGGGGAACTTCAATCTCCAGGAAATCAAGTCCATGCAGGTGTGGCCTAATACTCTTGTGGGCTTGTGGTTGTACCCTGAGCATCTGAGGTGAACCCTTGAATGAAAAACGTCTACTGAGGAGAACTCCTGGGACCACGCGAGCAGTTCTTTTCCATCCCTATTAATCACCCATCTATGTGGGAGTCCTTGTCCTGTCTTGGATCAAGGCCCAGATGGATACTAAGCCTGGTTTGATTTCATATCTTAAGAACTCACATGGGGGCTCGGAAATTCTCATAAGCAATCCGAAAAAAAGTCGAAGATCGTTGGCTTCCGTTGAGTATGGCATGCATTTTTCATCTTTTTTCATCATAAATCATATAAGGATGACATTTCTTGCCTGTGAATTGAAGAAACCTATACCCTAAACCTGTCTCCATGCCACTATGCATGTTTCACTTTCATGCACGTTTCTGTTTTATACACAATATGTGGACCACATATTTTACACAACTCTATTTTTTAGCAGGCAGATTTTTTACTTTTTTATTTTTTATTGTCCTTACAAGAGTATTTCTTTAGTAGGTTTTTCGTTTATTATTGATTTTCTTTTTAAATAAAATCAACGGGGCAATTGTTACATGAGTGACTTCACATCAACACATTAAATGGAAAACTCATAGATAGACACGCCAAAATAAAAAACAAAGAAAGAAAGAAAAGAAAAGAAAACCAGTGCCAACTCAAAGTCCTTACAGATTTTTCCACCTTACTGTTGTTAACAATTTGCCATACCGATTTGGCCCACTCACGATAATGGGGAAAACTTGGTAAATGTATCTCGTAAACCAGCTCGCGACATAACAGGTTTCCAAAATGGTGTTTGGGACCCTGGGTCATGTATGTCTGTTCTATGGGGCTGGGACACAGATGCTGATGCTGCTCTGTGCCACCTACAAGTCTTCTGTTTTTTCGGTTACCCTTGGGACCTCTGAGTGGCTGAGAGCACTACAGCATGGTGACATCAAAAAGAAAGCATTGTTGATCTTTCACCAAAGGAAACTGGACCAAAAACAAAGTTTTTAAAATCACTTTGTTATCCCTTATAGACGATGCCCTCAGGTCATGTTTACAGGGTGTGGGCCACCAAGGACCAGCCCCAGGACTTCATGTGCGAGCACCCCTTCTGTCGCTCCTGTCTGCTCTGGCCTCACAGTACAGGTTTGATGCTGAGGAAATCAGCTAGTAATTCAGTCCTCCCTCGAGGGCCCTGGGAAATGCCAGGCAGTCCATGAGGGCCGCCTAGGCATCTTGTGCAACTCATTTGAAAATCACTGGGACATCCTCCACAAACCACTCACACTACTCGTATACAGGCCTGAATGGGCGCAAACGCATTCAAGTGCTTTCGCGAGATGGCACTAGCATTACATAGGATGGCGCCAAAGCATCAGCTAGAGCTCTTCCCCTGGCCCGTCGTGTCGAGAAAAAAAACACCACCCAGAGACAAAGCCTCAGGAAACATGGCTTGCTGGTCTTTTGACCCTGAGTTGGACCTACCTCTTCCAAGATGCCTTCTGAGTTTGGGGAATTGGGATTGGAAATTTCCAAAACTTCTCATTTTTCAATTTGGATCACAGGATCTTGCATGTTGGCCACATCTGTCCTCCCTTCTGAGGACATTATTTACCTCAAATTCCATCGCTGAACCCCTTTCACATCGAATCTGAGGGAACCACTCCAGGGGACTGACATGCCCTTCTTTTTCATTAAAACCGGACTTGGTGGAACTTCACTCTCCAGGGGAATCAAGTCCATTGCTGGTGTGGACCTAATTCACCTCTTTTGGGCTTGTGGTTAACAGGAGCATTCTGAGGATGAACCCTTGAATGAAAAAAGTATACCTGAGGACCGAACTCTGACCCGGGCGAGAAGCAGGTCTTTTCCAAACCATCCCTACTCACCCATCTATGTGGTCTTTGACCTGGTCTGGTTCAAGGCTGAAGGGATACCTAGCTGGTTTGATTTCATATCTTCGGGAATCAACGGGGGCCACGAATTCTCAAAAGCAACTCGAAAAAGTCGATGATTGTGGATTCCGCTGACTATTGCAAGGCTTTTTCATCTTTTTTTTTCCTCATAAACATAAAAGGATGACATTCGCCTGTGAATTGAAGAAAGAAAAACCTCTATACCCCAACCTGTCATCCATGCAACTATGCATGTTTCTACTTTCATGCACGTTTGTTTTATACACAATATGTGGACCACATATTTTACACAACTCTATTTTTAGCACAGCAGATTTTTTTACTTTTTTATTTTTATTCGTCCTTTCACAGACATTATTTCTTTAGAGTGGTTTTCGTTTCTTAATTGATTGTTTTAATTAAATATCAACGGGGCAATGTACTGAGTGACTTCACAAAACACAATTAAATGGAAAAACTATAGATAAGATACACAAAATTAAACAAAAGAAAGAAGAAAAGAAAAGAAACCAGAGCAACCTTCAAAGTTCCTACAGATTTCCACCTCTACTGTTTGTTTACAATTGCATAGATTTAGGCCCACTTCACGATAATGGGGATTTACATGGTAATGCTTCTCGTAACCCTAGATACGAAGAAAAAAACCAGGTTTCCAAATGGTGTTTGGACCCTGGGTCATGTATGCTGTTCTTGGGGCTTGTACACAGATGCTGATGCTGCTCTGTGCCAACTACAAGTCTTATGTTTTTTTCGTTTTCCCTTGGGACCCTGGAGTGGCTGAGGAGCATACAGCCATTGTTGGACATCAAAGAATGCATTGGTTGCATCTTTTCACCAAGGAAACTGGAACCAAAACAACGGTCTTTAAAAATTCTCCTTTGTTTTCCCTTATAGAGATGCCCTTTCAGGTCCATGTACAGGGAAGCTGGGCACCAAGGCCCAGCCCCAGACTTCATGTGGATAGCCACATTCTGTTCGCTCCTGGTCTGCTTCTGGGGCCTCACAGTTACAGGTTTGATTGCTGAGGAAATCACCAGTATTCAGTCCTCCCTAAGGGTCCATGAATTAGGAAAAAGCCCGGGCGGTCCATAGGCAGCCTAGGCATCTTGCAACTCATTTTTGAAAATCATTGACATCCTCCACAACCCACTCCACACTACTAGATAAAGGCCTGAAATGGCCACACGCATTCAAGAGCTTTCCGCGGAGATGGCATAGCAATTACATAGATGGGCGCAAAAGCGCTCAAGCTAGGCCTCTTCCCCGCCCTCGTGTGAGGAAAAAACGCCACCCAGAGGGACAAAGGCCTCAGGTAAATGGCTTGCTGGTATTTTGACTCGCTGAGTGGACCCAGCTCTCCAAGATGCCTTTATGAGTTTGGTATTGGGGATTGGAAATTTCCAAAAATTCTCCATTTAGTCAATTTGGATCACAGGATCTTCCATGTTGGCCACACTGTCCTCCCTCTGAGGACCTCTTACCTCAAATTCCATCGCTGAAACCCTTTCACATCGTAAATTGAGGAGGACACTCTGGGGCCTGAATGCACTCTCATTATTAAAAACTGGGACTTGGGTGGAACTTCAATCTCCAGGAATCAAAGTCCATTGCAGGTGTGCCAAATTCCTCTTGTGGGCTCTGTTGGTACCCCTGAGCATCTGAGGATGGAAAAACCCATTGAATGAAAATGTCTAATGAGGAGAACTCCGGACCCGCGAGCAGTTCTTTTCCAACCAAATACTCACACATCTTGTGGTCATAGACCTGGTCTTGGATCACAGGCCAGAAGGGATACTGCCTGGTTTGATTTTCATATATTAGAAACTCAATGGGGGCTCGAACATTCTCATACGCAACTCGAAAAAAGTCGGAAGATCGGTTGGCTTTCCGCTTGAGTATTGCATTGCATTTTCATTTTTTGTCCTCATAAATCATAAAAGGATGAACATTTGCCTGTTGGAATTGAAAGAAACCTATACCCTAAACCTGTCCTCCATGCACTATGATGTTTCTACTTTCATGCAACGTTTCTGTTTTATACACAATGTGTGGACCAATATTTACACAAAAACTCTATTTTTAGCCAGTAGATTTTTTTTACTTTTTTATTTTTATTCTCATTCACAGAGTATTTTCTTTAGTGGTTTTCGATTTCTTATTGATTTTTTTAATTAAAATCAACGGGCAATGTCCTGAGTGACTTACATCAACAATTAAATGGAAAACTAATAGTTAGACACGCAAAGAATAAAAAACAAAGAAAGAAAGAAAAGAAAAGAAAAGAAACCAGTGCCACACTTCAAGTCCTACAGAATTTTCACCTCTTACTGTTGGTTAACAATTGCATAGATTTGGCCCACTTCACGATAATGGGATACATGGTAATGTATCTCTGTAACCAGCTCGACGAAAAAAAACAGGTTTCCAAAATGGTGTTTGGACCGTGGTAATGTATGCTGTTCTTGGGGTTGGACACAGATGATGAAGCTGTTCTGTGCCACCTAAAAGTCTTCTGTTTTTTTTCGTTTACCCTTGGAGCCCTGAGTGGCTGAGAGCACTACAGGCATGAGTTGACATCAAAGAAAGCATTGTTGCATCTTTCACAAGGAAACTGGACCAAAACAAAGTTTTTAAAAATCACTTTGTTATCCCTTATAGAGATGCCCTCAAGGTCATGTACAGGGAGACAGGGCACTGTAGGCCCAGCCCCAGGACTTTTCATGTGGAAGCAACCTTCTGTCGCTCATGGTCTGATCTGGGACTCACGTACAGGTTTGATGCTGTGAGAAATCACCAGCTATTCCAGTTCTTCCCTCAGGGGGCCATGGGAAAAGCCCCGGGTGGTCCAGAGGGCAGCATAGGCATCTTGCAACTCATTTGAAAATCATGACATCCTCCCACAACACTCACACTACTGGTTATCATGCTGAATGGCGCACAACGCAATCAAGAGCTTTTCGCGAAGATGGCACTAGCTTATATTGATGTCGCCCAATGCGCTTCAAGCTAGGCCTCTTCCCACGCCCTTCTTGTAGAGAAAAAACGCACCCGAGCCAAAGGCCTCAGGAAACATGGCTTGCTGGTCTTTTGACCTTATGAGTGGACCCAGCTCTCCAAGATGGCCTTTCTGAGTTTGGAATTGGGATGGGAAATTCCAAAACTTCTCCATTTGTCAATTTGGATCACAGGATCTTGCATGTTGGCCACTCGTCCTCCTTCTTGAGGACCTCTTTACCTCAATTCATCGATGAACCCCCTTTCACATCGAATTTGAGGGACCAATCTGGGGCACTGGAATGCACTCTCATTTCATTAAAACAGGGACTTGGTGGAACTTCAATCTCCAGAATCAAGTCCATGCAGGAGTGGCCTAATCCTCTTGTGGGCTTGTGGTACCTGGCATCTGAGGATGAACCCTTGAATGAAAAAGTATACTGAGGAGAACTCCTGAACCGACGAGCAGGTCTTTCCCAACCAACAACTCACCCATCTATGTCTGGTCATTGAACCTGGTCTTGGATTCAAGGCCAGAAAGAAAAGAAATACTAGCCTGGTTTGATTTATATCTGAATTGAACTTCAATGGGAGGCACGGAAATTTCATAAGCAACTCGAAAAGTCGCAAGATTGTGGCTTCCGCTGACTATGGGAATGCATTTTCATTTTTTTTTCCTCATAAAAACTAAAAGGATGACATTTGCCTGTGAATTCCAAAGAAACCTATTACCCTAAACCTGTCTCAATGCACTATGCATGTTTCTACTTTAAGCACGTTTTCTGTTTTATACACAATATGTGACCACATATTTTACACAACTCTATTTTTAGCCAGCAGATTTTTTTACTTTTTTATTTTTATTGTCTTCACAGGGACGTATTTCTTTAGTGGGGTTTTTCGTTTTTCCTTATTGATTTTTTTAAATAAAATAACGGGCAATGTCCTGAGTGACTTCACATCAAACCCACATTAATGGTAAAACTCATAGATAGAAACGCCAAAAATAAAAACAAAGAAAGAACAAGAAAAGAAAAGAAACCAGTGCCAACTTCAAATCCTACAGAACAGATTTTCCTCCCTCTTCTGTTGTTAACAATTGCATAGATTTGGCCCACTTACGATACATGGGGATACATGGTAATGTATCTCCTATACCAGCTCGACGAAAAAAAAAAAAACAGGTTTCAAAAATGGTGTTTGGACCCTGGGTCATGTATGCTGTTCTTGGAGGCTTGGACACAGATGCTGATGGCTGCTCTGTTGCCAACCTACAAGTCTTACTGTTTCTTCGGTTACCCTTGGACCCTGAGTGGCTGAAGAGTAACTACAGCATGGTGACAATCAAATGAAAGCATTGTTGCATCTTTCACAAGGAAACTGGACCAAAACAAAGTTTTTAAATCCACCTTTTGTATACCTTATAGAGATGCCCTCAGGTCATGTTACAGGGAGCCTGGGCACCAAGGCCCAGCCCCAGGACCTTCATGTGGAAGCACTTCGATCGCTCCTGGTCTGCTCGGGGCCTCACAGTACAGGTTTGTGCTGAGGAATCCACTAGTATTCTAGTCTCCCTCAGGGGGACATGGGAAAAAGCCAGGGCAGTCAAGGGCAGCCTAGGCATCTTGCAATCATTTGAAAAATCATGTGACATTCCTCCACCAAACACTCACATACTCGTATTACAGGCCTCTGATTTGGCGCAACACGCATTCAGAGCTTTCCGCGAGATGGCACTAGCATTACATAGATTGGCGCAAAGAACTCAAGTAGGCCTTCTTCCCCTGCCCGTCGTGTGAGAAAAAACACCACCAGAGACAAAGGCCTCAGGAAAACATGGCTTGCTGGTCTTTGACATCTGAGTGAACCTAGCTCTTCAAGATGCCTTATGGAGTTTGGAATTGGGGATTGGAAATTTCCATAAAACTTCTCCATTTGTCACTTTGGATCACAGGATCTTGAATGTTGGCCACCACTGTCCACTCCTCTGAGGACCATCTTTACCTCAAATTCCATCGCCTGAAACCTTTCCACATCGAATTGACGGGGACCACTTCTGGGCCTCTGAATGCACTCTTCTTTTCATAAAAAACGGGACTTGGTGGAACGTCACTCTACAGAATCAAGGTCCATGAAGGTGTGGCCATAATTCCTCTTTTGGAGCTTGTATGTAACCAGGAGCATCTGAGGATGAACCCTTGAATGAAAAAAGTCTACTGAGGAGAAACTCCTGGTCCCGCGAGCAGGTCTTTTTCCAACCACCAACTACTCACCCATCTATGTGGTCATTGGACCTGGTCTTGGATCAAGGCCAGAAGGGATACTAGCCTGGTTTGATTTTCTTATCTTACTGAAAACTCAATGGGGGCACGAAATCTCAAAAGCAACTCGAAAAAAGTCGAAGATTGTGGGCTCGCTGATCTATTGCAGGCTTTTTTCATCTTTTTTTTTCCTCATTAAACATAAAAGGATGACAATGCCTGTGAATGAAAAGAAACTATACCCCCAACACTGTCTCCATGCACTATGATGTTTATACTTTTCTGGCTACGTTTCTGTTTTATACACCAATATGTGACCACATATTTTAACACAAAACTTATTTTTTGCCAGCAGATATTTTTAATTTTTTATTTTTATTGTCCTTCACAGACATATTCTTTATTGGTTTTTTCGTTTATTATTGATTATTTAATTAAAATCAAAACGGGCAAGTCCTGAGTGACTTCACATCAACACATTAAATGGAACAACTCTAGATAGATACACAAAATAAAACAAAAAGAAGAAAGAAAAGAAAAGAAACAGAAGAGCCAACTTCAAAGTCACTAACAAGATATTCCACCTCTACTGTTGTTAACAATTGCATAGATTTGGCCACTTCACGATAATGGGGATAAATGGTATGTATCTCGTAACAGCTCGACTGAAAAAAAACAGGTTTCAAATGGGTGTGGTGTTTGGACCCTGGGTCATGTTAGCTGCTTCTTGGGGCTTGCGACACAGATGATGATGCTGCTCTGTGCCAACCTAACAAGTCTTCTGTTTTTTTTCGGTTTCCCTTGGGACACTGAGTGGCTCGAGAGCCACCTACAGGCATGGGTGACATCAAAGAAAGCATTGTTGCATCTTTCACCAGGAAACGGGACAAAACAAAGGTTTTAAAATCACCTTTGTTATCCTTATAGAGATGGCCTCAGGTCAATGTACAGGAGAGCTCTCGGGCACCAAGGACCAGCCCCAGGACTTCATGTGGAAGCACCTTTCATGTCGCTTGGTCTGCTCTGGGCTCACACAGTCAGGTTTGATGCTGAGGAGATCACCAGTATTCAGTCCTCCCTAAGGGTCCAGGAAAAGGCCGGGCGTCCAGAGGGCAGCCTAGGCATCTTGCAAATCATTTGAAAATCATGACATCCATCAACATCCACTCACACTACTCGTATAAAGGACGTGAATGGCGCACACGCATTACAAGAGCTTTCCGCGGAGATGGCACTGCATTACATATGATGGCGCAAAGCGCTCAAGCTAGGCCTCTTCCCCGCCCTTCGTGTGAGAAAAAACGCCCACCCAGAGACAAAAGGCCTCAGGAAAACATGGCTTGCTGGTCTTTTGACCTCTGAGTGACCCAGCTCTCCAAAGAGCCTTCTGAGTTTGGAATTGGGATGGAAATTTCCAAAACTTCTCATTTGTCAATTTGGATCAACAGGATCTTGCATGTTGGCCACACAGTCCTCCTCTGATGACCTCTTTACCTCAAATTCCCATCGCTGAACCACTTTCACATCGAATTGAGGGACCACTCTGGGGCCTGAATGCACTCATCATTTTCATTAAAACTGGGACTTGGTGGGAACTTCAATCTCAGGAATTCATGTCCATGCAGGTGTGGCCTAATTCCTCTTGTGGGCTTGTCGGTACCCTGAGCATCTGAGGATGAACCCCTTGAATGAAAAATCGTCTACGTGGAGAAACTCCTGACCGCGAGCAGTTCTTTCCAACCAACTACTCACCCATCTATGTGGTCATTGACCTGGTATTGGGATCATGGCCATGAAAAAAGGGATTACTAGCATGGTTTGATTTCAATATCTATGAACTCAATGGGGTCTCGAAATTCTCATAAGCAACTCGAAAAAGGTCGTAAGATCGTTGGCTTCCGTTGAGTATTGGATGCATTTTCATCTTTTTTCCTCATAAATCATAATAGGGAAGACATTTGCCTGTGAATTGAAAGAAACCACTATGACCCATAAAACCTTCTCCTATGCACTATGCCTCGTTTCTACTCTTCATGCCCGTTTCTGTTTTATACACAATTATGTGACACTATTATACACAACTCTATTTTTAGCCAGTAGATTTTTTTTTACTTTTTTATTTCTTATCTCTCCTTCACAGACGATTTCTTTAGTGGTTTTTCGATTCTTATTGATTTTTTTAATTAAATCAACGGGCCAATGTCTGAGTTGACTTCACATCAACACATTAAATGGAAAAAATCATAGATAGACACGCAAAATAAAACAAAAGAAAAGAAAAAAGAAAAGAAACCAGTGCCAACTTCAAAGTCCTACAGATTTTCTCCTTTACTGTTGTTAACAATTGCATGATTTTGCCCACTTCACGATAATGGGTGGATACATGGTAATGTTATCTCGTAACCAGCTCGATCGAAAAAAACAGGTTCCAATTGGTGGCGGGTGTTTGGACCCTGGGGTCATGTATGCTGTTCTGGGGCTTGGACCCAGATGCTGATGCTGCTCTGTGCCACCTACAAGTATTCTGTTTTTTCGGTTACCTTGGGACCTGAGTTGGCTGAGAGCACTACAGCTTGATGACATCAAAGAGGAAAGCATTGTTGCATCCTTTCTCACAAGGAAAACTGGACCCAAACAATGTTTTTAAAATCACCTTTGTTATCCCTTATAGAGATGCCCTAGGTATGTACAGGGAGTGGGCACCAAGGCCAGCCCCAGGACTTATGTGGGAAAGCACCTTCTGTCGTCCTCGGTCTGCTCTGGGCCTCACAGTACAGGTTTGATGCTGCGGAAATCACTAGTCATTCAGTCTCCCTCAGGGCCATGGGAAAAGCCAGGCAGTCCATGAGGGGCAGCCTATGCATCTTGCAACTCATTGAAAAATCATCTGACATCACCTCCCTCAACCACTCCACACATACTAGTATAACCAGGCTGAATGGCAGCACACGCATTCAGAGCTTTCCGCGACGGATGGCACTAGCATTACATAGATGGCGCCAAAAGCACTCAAGCTAGGCCTCTTCCCATGCACGTCGTGTGAGAAAAAACACCCACCCAGAGACAAAGGCCTCAGGAAACACATGCTTGCTGGTTCTTTTGACCTCTGAGTGGACCTAGCTCTCCACGATGCATTCTGAGTTTGGAATTCGGATTGGAAATTATTCCAAAAATTCTCCATTTTTGTCAATTTGGATCACAGGATCTTGCTATGTTTGGCCCACTGTCTCCCTCTGCGGACCTCTTTACATCAAATTCCATCGCTGAACCCTTTCACTTCGAATTGAGGGAACAACTCTGGGGCCTGAATGCACTCTCGTTTCATTAAAACCGGGATTGGTGGAACTTCCTCTCAGGAATTCAAGTCCATGCAGGTGTGCCAATTCCTCTTTTGGGCTTGTGGGTACCAGGAGCATCTGAGGATGAACCCTTGAATGGGAAAAGGTTACTGAGGAGAAATCTGACCCGCGAGCAGGTCTTTTCCAAACCAACACTCTCACCATCTATGTGGTCATTGACCTGGTCTTGGATCAAGGCCAGAAATGGGATTACTAGCCCTGGTTTGATTTCATATTTATGAACTCAATCGGGGGCACGAAATTCTCAAAAGCAACTCGAAAAAGTCGAAGATTGTTTGGGCTTCCGCTGACTATTGCAGGCTTTTTCACTTTTTTTTTCCTCATAAAACATAAAGGATGACAATTGCTGTGAATTGAAAGAAACCTATCCCCAAACCAGTCTCCATGCAATATGCATGTTTCTACTTTCATGCACGTTTCTGTTTTATAACACAATATGTGACCACATATTTTTACACAACTCTATTTTTAGCAAGTAGATTTTTTTTTTACTTTTTATTTTTCATTCTCCTTCACAGACGTATTTCTTTAGTGGTTTTCGATTCTTATTGATTTTTTAATTTTAAAAATCAACGGGCATGTCCTGAGTGACTTCACATCAACACATTAATTGGAAAAACTCATAGATAGACATGGCCAAAATAAAAAAAAGAAAGAAACGAAAAGAAGGAAACCAGTTTGCCAACTTCAAAGTCTACAGATTTCCACCTCTACTGTTGTTAACAAGTTGCATATATTTGGCCCACCTTCACGCTAATGGGGATACATGGTAATGTATCTCTTACAAGCTCGACGAAAAAAACAGGTTTCAAATGGTGTTTGGACCTTGGATCATGTATGCTGATCTTGGAGGCTTGGACACAGATGCTGATGCTGCTCTGTGTCACTACAAGTTCTTCATGTTTTTTCGGTTACACTTGGAACCCTCGAGTGGCTGAGAGCACTACAGGCATGGTGTCATCACGAAAGCATTGTTGAATCTTTCACCAAGGAAAACTGGGACAAAACAAAGGTTTTAAAAATCACCTTTGTTATCCCTATAGAGATGCCCTCAGGTCATGTACAGGGAGCTGGGCCACCAAGGCCCAGCCCCAGACTTCATGTGGAATGCACCTTCTGGCGTCCTGAGTCTGCTCTGGGCTCACAGTACAGGTTTGAATGCTGAGGAATCACCAGTAATTCAGTCCTCCCTCAGGGCCATGGGAAAAGCCCGGTGTCCAGAGGGCAGCCTAAGGCATCTTGCAAAACTCATTTGTAAATCATGACATCCTCCCACAACCATCACACTACTCGTCATAAACAGGGCCTGAATGGCGCACACGCATTCCAAGATGCTTTCCGCGAGATGCGCACTAGCATTACATAGGATGGCCGCAAAAGCGCTCATGCTAGGCCTTCTTCCCCCGCCCTACGTTGTGAGAAATAACGCCACCCCAGAGACAAAGGCCCTCGGAAACATGGGCTTGCTGGTCTTTTGACCTATCTGAGTGACCCAGATCTCTAAGATGCCTTCTGAGTTTGGAATTGGGTTGGAAATTTCCAAAACTTCTCCATTGTCAATTTGGTTCACAGGATCTTGCATGTTGGCCACCACTGCTCCTTCCCTCTGAGGGAACTCTTATACCTCAAATTCCATCGCTGAACCCCTTTCAGCAATCAGAATTGAGGGACCAATTGGGGCCCTGAATGCCCTATCATTTCATTAAAAAACTGGGACTTGTGAACTTCAATCTCCAGGAATCAAGTCCATGCTGGTTGTCATTGTGGGCCTATTCCTCTTGTGGGCTTGTGGTTACCCTGAGCATCCTGGAGGATGAACCCCCATGATGAAAAAGTCTTTGAGGAGAACTCCTGACCGCGGTGCAGGTCTTTTCCAACAATACCTCACCCATCTATGGTGGGTCATTGACCTGTCTTGGATCAAGGCCAGAAAGGGATATACCTGGTTTGATTTCATATCTTATGATCATGGGGGCACGAAAATTCTTCATAAGCAACTCGAAAAAAAAAGTCGGGAAGATTGTGGGCTTCCCGCTGACTACTGCATGATTTTCATCTTTTTTTCCTCTTTAAAAACATAAAAGGATGACATTTGACTGTGAATTGAATAGAAAACTCTACCCCTAAACCTGTCTCATGCACTATGCATGTTTCCTACTTTCATGAACGTTTCTGTTTTATGCACATTATGTGACCACATATTTTACACAACTTTATTTTTAGCTAGGAGATTTTTTTTACTTTTTTATTTTTATTGTCCTTCAACAGAACGTATTTCTTTAGTGGTTTTTTTTTTCGTTTTTTTCTTATTGATTTTTTTAAATAAAATCAACGGGACAATGTCTGCGTGACTTACATTCAACACATTAAATGAAAAACTCATAGATAGACACGCAAAATAAAACAAAGAAAAGTAAGAAAGAAAAGAAACAGTGCCAACTTCAAAGTCCTACAGTTTTCACTCTACTGTTGTTAACAATTGCATTGATTTGGCACACTCACGATACATGGGGTTACATGGTAATGTATCTCGTAAACCAGCCTCGACGAAAAATAAATCAGGTTTCCAAATGGTGTTTGGCCCTGGGTCATGTATGACTGTTATTGGGGCTTGGACACAGAATAGATGATGCTGTTCTGTGCCACCTACAAGTCTTCTGTTTTTTTCGTTTTACCCTTGGACCTGAGTGGTGAGAGCACTACAGCATGGTGAAATCAAGAAAGCATTGTTGCCTCTTTCACCAAGGAAATCTGGACCAAACACAAAGTTTTTAAAATCACCTTTGTTATCCCTTATAGGAGATGCCCTTCCTCAGGTCCATGTACAGGGAGCTGGGCACTGAGGCCCAGCCCCAGGACTTAATGTGGAAGCTCCTTCTGTCGTCCTGGTCTGCTCTGGGTCCTCACAGTACAGGGTTTGATGCTGAGGAATCACCAGTATTCAGTCTACACTCAGGGCTTGGGAAAAGCCCGGTGTGGTCCAAGAGGGCAGCCCTAGGCCTCTTGCACTCATTTGATTAATCATGACATCCCCACAACCACTCACACTACTCGTATACAGGCCTGAATGCGCAATACGCATTCAAGAGCTTTCCGCGAGAATGGCACTCGCATTATATTGATGTCGAAGCGCTCAAGCCTAGGCCTCTTCCCCCGGACCTTCGTGTGAGATAAAATCGCCCACCCAAGAGCCAAAGGCATCAGGAAATGCGCTTTGCTTGGGTCTTTGACCTACTGAGGACCCAGCTCTCCCAGGATGCCTTCTGAGTTTGGAATTGGGATTGGAATTTCCAAAACTTCTCATTTGTCAATTTGGATCACAGGATCTTGCATGTGGCCACACTGTCCTCTTCTGAGGAAACTCTTTACCTCAAATTCCATCGCTGAACCCTATCACATCGAATTGACGGGACCACTCTGGGGCCTGACTGAATGCACTCTCATTTCATTAAACCGGGACTTGGGGAACTTCAATCTCCAGGAATCAAGTCCATGCAGGTGTGGGCTAATTCCTATTTGTGGGCTTAGTGGTACCGCTGAGCAATCTGAGGACTGAACCCTTGAATGAAAAAGGTTCTACTGAGGAGAACTCCTGACCCGCGAGCAGGTCTTTTCAACAACTACTCACCCATCTATGTGGTCATTGACCTGGTGTTGGCATCAAGGCAGAAGAAATACTTAGCCTGGTTTGATTTCATATCTTATGAACTCAATGGGGGCCACGAAATTTCTCATAAGCAACTCGAAAAAGTCGAAGGATTGTGGGCTGTCGCTGACTATGGCTTGCATTTTCATCTTTTTTTCCTCATAAACACATAAATAAGGGATGACATTTGCCTGTGAATTGAAAGAAACCTATACCCCTAAACCTGTCTCCATGCACTATGCATGTTTCTACTTTCATGCACGTTTCTGTTTTATACACACTTATGTGACCACATATTCTACACAAATCTCTATTTTTAGCCAGCAGATTTTTTTTACTTTTTTATTTTTATTGTCTTCACAGACGTATTTTTCTTTAGTGGTTTTTCGTTTCTTAGGATTTTTTTTTAAATAAAATCAACGGGCAATGTCCTGAAGTGATTCACATAAAAACATTAAATGGAAAATCATTAGATAGACACGAAAATAAAACATAGAAATGAAGAAAAGAAAAGAAACCAGTGCCAACTTCAAATTCCTACAGACTTTTTCACCTCTACTGTTGTTAAACAATTGCATAGGATTTGGCCCCACTTAACGATAATGGGGATACATCGGTAATTTATCTCTTACCAGCTCGACGAAATATAAACAGGTTTCCCAATGGTGTTTGGACACTCGGGTCATGTAATGCTGTTTCTTGGCGGCTTGGTCAAAGGCGATTGCTGATGCTGCTTCTGTGCCTCTACAAAGTCTTCTGTTTTTTCGGTTACCCTTGGACCTGAGTGGCTGAGAGCACTACAGGCATGGTGACATCAAAGAAAAGCATTGTAGCATCTTGCTCCAAGGAAACGGACCCAAAACAATAGTTTTTAAAATCACCTTTGTTTCCCTTATAGAGATGCCCTCAGTGTCATGGTAAGGGAGCTGGGCACCAAGGCCAGCCCCAAGGACTTCATGTGGTATCACCTCTGTCGCTCCCTGGTCTGCTCTGCGGCCCTCACAGTACAGGTTTGATGCTGAGGAGATCACTAGTATTCAGTCCTCCCTCAGGGCCTTGGGCAAATAGCCCGGGGCAGTCCATGAGGGCACAGCTAGGCATCTTGCAACTTCATTATGAAAATCATGACATCCTACACAACACACTCACAACTAATCGTTATACAGGGCATTCTGTATGGCCGCACACGAATTCAAGAGCTTTCCGCGGAGATGGGCACTAGCATTACATAGATGGCGCATAAAGCAGCTCATAGTCTTAGGCCTCTGTCCCACTGCCCATTAGTTTGAGAAAAAAAAATACATCCCAGAGACAATTTGCCTCTGGAAACGATGGCTTGCTGGTCTCTTTGGACCTCTGTGTGAACATAGCTCTCCAAGATGCCTTTCTGAGTTTGGTAATTGGGATTGGAAATTTCCAAAAACTTCTCCATTTGTCAATTTGGATCCACAGGATCTTGCATGTTGGCCCACATGTTCCTCCTCTGAGGGACCTCTTTAACTCAAATTCCACTTCGACTGAACCACTTTCAAATCGTATTGAGGGACACTCTGGGGGCCTGGCATGCACTCTCAATTTCATTAAAAAAACCGGGGACTTGGTGGGATACTTCATATCTCCGGAATTCAATGTCCCTGCAGGTGTGGCCATAATTCCTCTTTTGGCTTGTAGGTACCAGGAGCATCTGAGGATGAACCCTTGAATGAAAAAGTCTACTGAGGAGAACTCTGACCGCGGTGAGGTCTTTTCCAACCAACTACTCACCCATCTATGTGGTCATTGACATGGTCTTGGAATCAAGGCCAGAAGGGATTACTAGCCTGCGTTTGGATTTCATATCTTATGACTAATCTGGGGGCACGAAATTCTCAAAAGCAAACGCGGAAAAAGTAGAAGATTGTGGGCTTCCGCTGACTATTGCAGGCCGTTTTCATCTTTTTTTTCCTATAAAAACATAAAAGGATGGACAATTGCCTGTGAATTCCCAAAGAAAACTATACCCCAAACTGTCTCCTTGCACTTATGCATGTTTCTGCTTTCATGCACGTTTCTGTTTTAACACAATTATGTGACCACATATATTTACAACAACTCTATTTTTTAGCCAGTAGATTTTTTTTCTACTTTTTTATTTTTATTCTCCTTCACCAGACGTTATTTCTTTAGTGGTTTTGCGATTCTTATTGATTTTTTTATATTAAAATCAACGGGCAATGTCTGATTGATTCACTTCAACACATTAAATGGGAAAACTCATAGATAGACAGTGACAAAATAAAAAAAAAGAAGAAAGAAAAGAAAGGAAACAGTGCCAACTTCAAAGTCCTTCAAGATTTCCACTCTACATGTTGTTTAACAATTGCATATATTTGGCCACTTCACCGATAATGGGATAAATTGGTAATGTATCTCTTACAAGGATCGACGAAAAAAACAGGTTTCAAAATGGTGTTTGGACAATGTGAATCATGTTATGCTGTTCTTGGAGCTTGGACACCAGATGCTGATGCTGCTATGTGGCACCTCAAGTCTTCTGTTTTTTTCGGTTACCTTGGACCCTGAGTGGCGGAGTGCACTACAGCATGGTGACATCAAAAGAAGCTTGTGCATTCTTTCACAAGGGAAACTGGACAAAACAAAGGTTTTAAAAAATCACCTTTGTTTTCCTTTATAGATATGCCTAGGTCATGTACAGGGAGCGGGCACAGGCCAGCCCCCAGGAGACTTCATTGTGGCAAGCACCTTCTGTCAGCTCCTGGTTGCTCTGGGCCTCACAGTACAGGTTTGATGCCTGAGGATCACCAGTAGTCAGTCCTCCCTCAGGGCCATGCGGAATAAAGCCCGGGTGGTCCAGAGGGCAGCCTAGGATCTTGCAACTCGATTTGGAAAATCATGACATTCTCCACAACCACTCTCACTACTCGCTATACAGGCCTGAATGGGGTCCGCTTACACGCCATTCAAGAGCTTTCCGCGAGATGCACCTAGCATTACATAGATGGCGCCAAGCGCTCCAAGCTAGGCCTTTCCCCGCCCTTCGATGTGGTGTGTGAGAAAAAAAAGAACGACACCCGAGAGACAAACGGCCTTCAGGAAACATGGCTTGACTGGTCTTTTGACCTCGAGTGACCCCAGCTCTCCAAGATGCCTTCTGAGTTTGGAATTGGGATTGGAAATTTCCAAAAACTTCTCCATTTGTCAATTTGGCTCACAGGATCTTGCATGTTGGCCACAACTGTCCCTCCCTCTGTGGGACCTCTTTACCTCAAAATTCCATCGTGAACCCCTTTCACATCGAATTGAGGGACCCACTCTGGGGCTCTGAATGCACTCTCATCTTCATTAAAACTGGATCTTGGTGGTGATACCTTCAATCTCCAAGAATCCAAGTCCATGCAGGTGTGGCTAATTCCTCTTGTGGGCTTGTGGGTACCCTGAGATTCTTGAGGATGAAACCCATGAATGAAAAAAAGTCTATCTGAGGAGAAACTCTGAACCCGCGATGCCGGGTTCTTTTCCAACAAATACTCAACCCATCTATGTGGTCACTTGACCTGTCTTTGGATACAAGGCAGAACCAGAAGGTATACTAGCCTGGTTTTGATTTCATATCTTATGAAACAATGGGGGCACGAAATTCTCATAAGCAACTCGAAAAAGTCGAAGATTGGTGGGCTTCCGATGACTACTGCATTGCATTTTCATCTTTTTTTCATCCATAAACATATAATGGATGACATTTGCCTGTGAATTGAAGGAAACCTCATACCCCTAAACCTGTCTCATGCACTATGCATGTTTCTACTTTTCATGCACGTTTTCTGTTTTATGCACAATAATGTGAACCACTTATTTTACACAACCTTTATTTTTAGCTAGGAGATTTTTTTACTTTTTTATTTGTATTGTCCTTCACAGACGTATTTCTTTAGTGGTTTTTCGTTGTCTTATAGATTTTTTTAAATAAAATTCCAACGGGCAATGTCTGCTTGCGTGACTTCGCATTTCAACACATTTAAATGGGAAAAACTCATAGATAGACACGCAAAATAAAAAACAAAGAAAAGAAAGAAAAGAAAAGAAAAACAGTGCCAACTTCAACAGTCATACCAAGATTTTCACCTCTTACTGTTGTTAACAATTGCATAGATTTGGCCCACTTTCACGAGAATGGGGATACTGGTTGATGTATCCTCGTAACCGCTCGACGAAATAAAACAGGGTTCCAAATGGTTGTTTGGCCCTGGGTCAATGTAATGCTGTTTCTTGGGGCTTGGACACAGATGTGCTGTTTTTGCCTGTGCTTCGTGCCACCTACAAGTCCTTCTGTTTTTTTTTTCGGGTTTACCCTTTGGACCCTGAGTGGGCATGAGTGTGGCTGGATCAGAGAGCACTCTTACAGCTTGGGTTGGACATCAAAGAAAGGAAGGTGACATCAAAGAAGCCAGGAAACATCAAAGAAGAAAGCAATTGTTTGCATCTTTCTCCAGCAAGGGGGGAAAAAACTGGACCAAAACAAGTTTTTAAAATCACCTTTGTTGTATCCCCTATTAGAGATTTGCCCTCAGGTCATTGTACAGGGAAGCTGGGCACTGAGGCCCAGCCCCAGGGACTTCATGTGGAAGCACCTTCTGTCGCTCACTTGGTCTGCTCTCGGGCATCATCAGTACAGGTTTGATGATGAGGAATCACCAGTATTCATATTTCCTCAGGGCCCATGGGAAAAGCCCCGGGTGCTGGTACAAGAGGGCAGCCTAGGACATCTTGCAACCATTTGAAAATCATGACATCCTCCACATCCACTCAACTCTAACTCGTATACTGGGCTGAATGGCGCTCCACGCATTCAAGAGCTTTCCGCGAGTGGCCACTTAGCATTATATTGTTGTCGCAATAGCGGCTTCTAGCTAGGCCTCTTCCCCGCCCTTCGTGTGACGAAAAAAACGCCACCCAGAGCCAATGGCCTCAGGAAACATGGCTTGCCTGTCTTTTGACCCTATCTGAAGTGACCCAGCTCTCCAAGATGCCTTCTGAGTTTGGAACTTGGGATTGGAAATTTCCAAAACTTCTCCATTGTCAATTTGCGATCACAGGGTTCTTGCATGTTGGACACACTGTCCTCCTTCTCAGAGGACCTCTTTACCTCAAATTCCATCGATGACACCCCTTTCAACATCGAATTGAGGACCACCTCTGGGGTGAATGACACTCTCATTTCATTAAAACCCGGGACTTGGTGGAACTCTCAATCTCCAGGAATCAAAGGTCCATGCAGGTGTGGGCACCTAAATTCCTACTTGTGGCTTGTGGTTAACCTGAGCTTCTTGAGGATGAAACCCTTGTATGAATAAGTTAATGAGGAGAACTCCTGACCCGCGAGCAGGTCTTTTCCAAACCAAACTACTAACCATCTTTTGGTCATTGACCTGGTGTTTGGATCAAGTCAGAAGAAATACTAGCCTGGATTGATTTCATATATTATGAAACTCAATGGGGGCACCGGAAATTCTCTAAGCAACTCGAAAAAAAGTCGAAGATTGTGGGCTTCCCGCTGACTATGGCATGCATTCTTCATCTATTTTTTCCTCATAAAACATAAAAAGGGATGGAAATTTTGCTCGTGAAAATTGAAAGAAACCTCATACCCCCTAAACCTGTCTCCATGCACTATGAATGTTTCTACTTTCATGCACGTTATCTGTTTTATACAACAATATGTGACCACATATTTTACACAACTCTATTTTTAGCCAGCAGATTTTTTACATTTTATTTTTATTGTCCTTCTCAGAGTAGTTCTTTAGTGTTTTTTCGTTTCTATTGATTTTTTTTAAATAAAAATCAACGGGCAAATGTCCTGAGTGACTTCAATCAACACATTAAATGGAAAAATCATAGATAGACACGCATAAATAAAAACAAAGAAAGAAAGAAAAGAAAAGAAAACCTCAGGCCAACTTCAAAGTCGCTACAGATTTTCACCTCTAACTGTTGTTAAACAATTGCATAGATTTGGCCCCCCCACTTCACGATAATGGGATACATTGGTAATGTATCTCGTAACCAGCTCACGAAAAAAAAAACTGGTTTCCAAATGGTGTTTGGAACCTGGGCTCATGTATGCTGTTCTTGGGGGCTTGGACAAGTTGCTGTGATGCTCTGTGCACCTACAAGTCTTCTGTCTTTTTTCGGTTAACCCTTGGACCCTGAGTGGCTGAGAGCACTACAGCATGGTGACATCACAAACGAAAGCATTGTTGCATCTTTCCCAAGGAACCAAACTGGACCAAAACAAAGTTTTTTAAAATACTTTGTTAATCCCTTATAGAGATGCCCTAGGTTCATGTACAAGGGAGCTGCGGCACCCAAGGCCCAGCCCCAGGAACTTCATGTGGAAGCCCCTTTGTCGCTCCCTGGTCTGCTCTGGGCCTCACAGTACAGGTTTTGATGCTGAGGAATCACTAGTATTTCAGTTCCCTCCCTCAGGGCCATGGGACATAAGCCAGGGCTGTATAGAGGGCAGGCCTAGGCATCTTGCAAAAAATCATTTGAAATCCATGACATCCTCCACAACCTCTTCACACTACTCGTATACAGCGGCTGGAAATGGCGCACACGCATTCCAAGAGCTTTCCCCGAGAGGCACTCGCCATTACATAGATGGCGCAAAGCACTCAAGCTAGGCCTCCTTCCCCTGCCGTCGTGTTGAGATAAAAAACACCACCCAGAGACAAAGGCCTCAGGGAGAAACATGGCTTGTGGCCTTTTGACCTCTGAGTGGACCTAGCTCTCCACGATGCCTTCTGAGTTTTAGGAATTGGGATTGGAAAATTTCCAAAACTTCTCCATTTGTCATTAGGAATCACGAGGATCTTGCATGTTGGCCACACTGTCTCCCTCTGAGGACCTCTTTACTCAAATTCCACGCTGGCTGAACCCTTTCACATCGAATTGAGGGACCCACTCTGGGCCTGAATGCAACTCTCTATTATTTAACCGGGACATGGTGGAAACTTCACTCTCCAGCGGATACTAGTCCACTGGCAGGTGTATGGCCTAATTCCTCTTTTGGGCTTCGTGGTACCAGGAGCATCTGAGCGGATGAAGCCCTTTGAATGAAAAAAGGTTATACTGTGGGAGAACTCCTGACCCGCGAAGCTGGGTCTCTTTCATAACCATTCTAGCTCACCCATCTATGTGGTCATTGACAGTGGTCTTGGATTCAAGGCCAGAAGGGATACTAGGGCCTGGTTTGATTTCATATCCTTATGAAAACTCATATGGGGGGCATCGAAAATTCTCTCATTCAAGCAACTCGAAATTATAATTGTCGATTGATTTGTGGGCATTCCGCTGACGGTATGCTGCAGGCTTTTTCACTGCGTTGCGGGTTCGCTCTAAACACATAAAAAGAGATGACATATTGGCCTGTGGAATTGAAAGAAAAACCTATAACCCCTATACCTGTTCTCCTTTGCACTATGCATGTTTCTAACTTTCATGCAAGTTTCTGTTTTATACACAATATGTGGACCACATGTTTTACACAAACTCTATTTTTAAGGCACAGCAGATATTTTTTTTACTTTTTTATTTTTATTGTCCTTCACTAGGACGTATCTTCTTTAGTGGGTTTTTCGTTTCTTATTGATTTTTTTAATTAAAATCAACGGGCAATGTCCTGAGTGACTTAACTTCAAACACATTAAATGGAAAACCTCATAGATAGATTACAACAAAAATAAAACAAAAGAAAGAAAAGACAGAAAAGAAAAGAAAACCAGAGCCCCATCTTCCAAAAGTCCTACAGTTTTCAACCTCTAACTGTTGTTAAACAATTGCATAAGATTTGGCCCACTTCACGATAATGGGGGATACATGGTAATGTATCTTCGTAACAGCTCGACGAAATAACAGGTTTCCAAATGGTGATTTGGACCCCTGGGTCATGTTGCTGTTATTGGGGCTTTGGACACAGGATGCTGATTTGCTTGCTCTGTGCCACCTACATGTCTTCTGTTTTTTTTCGGTTTCCTTGGACCCTCGAGTGGCTGAAGAGCACTTACAGCATGGTGACATCAAAGAAAGCTTTGTTGCATCTTTCACAAGGAATCTGGACCAAACAAATTTTTAAAATCCCTTTGTTTTTTCACCCTTATTGAGATGCCCTCAGGTATGTACAGGGAGATGGGCACTGTGGCCCAGCCCCAGGACTTCATGTGGAGCACCTTCTGTCGCTCCTGGTCTGCTCTGTGCCCTCACAGTACAGGTTTGATCTGAGGGAATCACCAGTATTCAGTCCTCTCTCGGGCCATGGGAAAAAGCCATGTGGCTGTCCTTGGTGACAGCCTAGTGCATCCTGCACCTCATTTGAAACAAATCATGACATCCTCCACAAACCACTCACACTACTCGTATACAGGCCTGAATGGCGCACACGCATTCAAGAGCTTTCCGCGAGATGGCACTAGCATTACATAGTTGGCGCAAAGCGCTTCAAGCTAGGCCTTTCCCCGCTCCTTCTGTGGTGAGAAAAAACACCCACCCAGAGACAAAGGCCTCAGGAAACATCGGCTTGCTGGTCTTTTGACCGCTGATGTGACCCAGCTCTCCAAGATGCTTCTGAGTTTGGAATTGGGATGGGAATTTTCCAAAAAACTTCTCCATTTGTCAATTTGGAGCACAGGACTGTGCATGTGGCCACACTGTCCTCCCTCTGAGGACTTTCTTTACTCAATTCCATCGCTGAACCCCTTTCACATCGAATTGAGGGAACACTCTGGGGCCTGAATGCACTCCTCTTTTGCATTAAAACCGGGGACTTGGTGGTACTTTCATCTCCAGGATCAAGTCATGCAGGTGTGGCTAATTCCTCTTTTGGGCTTGTGGTACAGGAACATCTGAAGATGAACCCTTGAATGAAAAAGTCTACTGAGGAGAACTCCTGACCTGCGAAGCAGGGGCTTTTCAACCAACTACTCACCCATCTATGTGGTCATTGACCTGGTCTTGGTCAAGGCCAGAAGGGATACTAGCCTGGTTTGATTTCATATTTTAGGAACTCAATGGGGGCACGAAATTCTCAAAAGCAACTCGTAAACAAGTCGAAGATTGTGGGCTTCCGCTGGACCTATTGGCAGGCTTTTTCATTCTTTTTTTCCTCATAAAAACATAAAAGGTGACATTTGCCGGAATTGAAAGAAAATACAACTATAACCCCAAACCTGTCTCCATGCACTATGCATGTTTCTACTTTCATGCCACGTTTTGTTTTATACACAAATATGTGACCACATATTTTACACAACTCTATTTTTCTTTAGCCAGCAGATTTTTTTACTTTCTTATTTTTTTGTCCTTCACAGACGTTTTTGCTTTAGTGGTTTTCGGTTTTCTTATTGATTTTTTTAAATAAAATCAACGGGCAATGTCCTGCGTGACTTCACATCATCACATTAAATGGGAAAACTCATAGATTAGACACGCAAAATAAAACAAAGAAAAGAAGAAAAAGGAAAAGAAACCAGTGCCTAACTTCAATGCTCCTACAGATTTTCACCTCTACTGTTGGTTAACAATTGCATAGATTGGGCCCACTTCACGATAATGGGGATACATGGTAATGTAAATCGCTTACCAGCTCGAAAAAACGAAAAAACCAGGTTCCAAATGGTGTTTGGACCCTGGTCATGTATGCTGTTCTTGGGCTTGGACACAGATGCTGATGCTGCTCTGTGCCACCTACAAGTCTTCTGTTTTTTTCGGTTTACCCTTGGACCCTGAGTGGCTGAGAGCACTACAGCATGGTGACATCAAAGAAAGCATTGTTGCATCTTCACCAAGGAAACTGGACCAAAACAAAGTTTTTAAAATCACCTTTGTTATCCCTTATAGAGATGCCCTCAGGTCATGTACAGGGAGCTGGCACCGAGGCCCAGCCCCAGACTTCATGTGAAGCACCTTCTGTCGCTCACCTGGACTGCTCTGGGGCCTCACAGTACAGTTTGATGTCTGAGGAATCACGCAGTATTCAGTCCTACCCTCAGGGCCCATGGGAAAAGCCCGGGCGGTTCCAAGAGGCAGCCTAGGCCATCTTGCAACTCATTTGAAAAATCATGACATCCTCCCACAAACACTCCACACAACTTCGTTATACAGCCTGAATGGATGGCGCACACGCATTCAAGAGCTTTCCGCGAGAATGGCACTAGCATTACATGATGGGGCGCAAAGCCGCTCAGCTAGGCCTCTTCCCCCTCCTTACGTGTGAGCAAAAACACCACCCAGAGACAAAGGCCTCGAAACATGCTTGCTGGTCTTTTGACCTCCGGAGTGAACCCAGCTCTCCAAGATGCTTCTGAGTTTGAATTGGGATTGGAAATTTCCAAAACTTCTCCCATTTGTCAATTTGGATCCACAGGATCATTGCATGTTTGGCCACAACAGTCCTCCCTCTGATGACCTCTTTACCTCAAATTCCCATCGAATGCATGAAACCCCTTTCACATCGAATTGAGGGACCACTCAGGGGGCCTGAATGCATCTCTTTTCATTAAAACCGGACGCTGGTGGAACTTCACTCTCCAGGAATCAAGTCCATGCAGTGTGGCCTAATTCCTCTTTTGGGGCTTGTGGTACCCTGAGCAACTGAGGAAGAACTCCTTTGAATGAAAAGTCTACTTGGGAGGACGAGGCAAACTTCCCTGACCCGCGATGAGTCAGGTATCTTTTTCCAACCAACTACTCACCCATCCGTATGGTGCGGGTTCAATTGACCTGGTCTTGGAACGATCGCGAAGGCCAGGGAAGGGGATACTAGCCTGGTTTTTGGAATTCATATTTTTATAGTCTGCACTGGAATGAACTCTTATACGGGTCGTTGTGGGCCACCTCGAATATTCTCCAAATGCAACTCTGAAAAAGTTCGTAAGTGAGATTGTGGGGCTTACGCCGCTTGAGGACTATTGCAGGGCTTTTTTTCATCCTTTTTTTCCTCATAAAACATAACTTAAAACGGACATAAAAGGATGACATTGCTTGCCTGTTGAATTGAAAGAAAACCTATACACCTACATAAAACCTGTCTCCAATGCACTACATCTATGCCATGGTTTGTTACTCTTCATGCACGATTCCTGTTGTTATACACAATCTTCCGTGGAACCACATAAGTGTTACACAAATTCTAATTTTTAGCCAGCAGATTTTTGTAACTTTTTTATTTTTATTGTCCTTTCCACAGGACGTTTTTCTTTAGTTGGGATTTTCGTAGTTCTCTTATTGATTTATGATTAAATTAAAATCGTGACGGGCCAAATTTCCTGAGTGACTCACATCAACACATTAAATGGAAAACCTCATACCTAGACATGTCAAAATAAAAAAAAAGAAAGAAAAGAAAAGAAACCAATTGCCAACTTCAAAGTCCTACAGATTTCGGACCTCGTACTGGTTGTTAAACAATTGCATAGATTTGGCCCACTTCACGATAATGGGGATACATGGAATGTATCTCGAAACCAGCTGACGAAAAACAGGTTTTCCAAATGGTGTTTGGTACC
>JAKELJ010000333.1:0-15000 GCA_025594165.1 Tamias sibiricus
GGTTTTTTGTTTAGAGCCTATTGGATGTTTACCCTGATTAGGCGAAAATTTCACTGAAAACGGCACGCCTGTTAGTTTTAATTCCTCTAATGGTTAATGCTAGAACTTTGAAAATGCAGAAAAAGCACTTCATTTCACAAAAGCACACTGTGCTTCTGTCCTGGGTTCAAGTATCTCAAAGCTGAATCACTAGGTAGCAAAAAGAGTTTCAAACTCACAGACAAGCGTTTTAGCCATATGGAAATAATTCCATGTTTTCTTAGCTTGTGGGTACTAGGTTTGTGTTTTGTATTTCAATGAAACTCTGACAAAATGAAGTTCTATCTTGTGCCCCTCATGGCTCCCCAAATTTGGTAATCGCACCATCACGGGTTTTTTGTTTAGAGCCTATTGGATGTTTACCCTGATTCGGC
The DNA here is from genome assembly GCA_025594165.1 of Tamias sibiricus. Taxonomy (NCBI): domain Eukaryota; kingdom Metazoa; phylum Chordata; class Mammalia; order Rodentia; family Sciuridae; genus Tamias; species Tamias sibiricus. The sequence continues at coordinate 414 of JAKELJ010000333.1, forward strand.
GAATTTCACTGAAAAACGCCTGTTAGTTTAATTCCTCATTGGTTAATGCTAGAACTTTGAAAATGCAAAATGCAGAAAAGCACTTCAGATCACAAAAGCACACTTGTGCTTCTGTCCTGGTTCAAGTATCTCAAAGCTGAATCACTAGGTAGGAAAAAAGTTTCAAACTCACAGAAAAAGCGTTTTAGAGAACTGGAAATTTAATTCATGTTTCTTAGCTTCTGGGCACTAGGTTTCTTTGTGTATTTCAATGAAACTCTGAAAAAAATGATTCTCTCATGTGCCCCTCAAGGCTCGCCAACTTTGGTCATCCCACCATCATGGGTGTTTTGTTGCAGTCTATTGGATGTTTACACTGATTAGGTGAAAATTCCTGAAAAACGCCTGTGAGTTTAATTCTTAAATGGTTAATGCTAGAACTTTAAAAAATGCAAAACAACACTTTAGTTCACAAGAGCACACTGTGCTTCTCTCCTGGTTCAAGTATCTCAAAGCTGAAGCTCTCGGTAGCAAAAGAGTTTCAAACTCAGAGAAAAGCGATTTAGCCAACTGGAAATAATTCCAAGTTTCTTAGCTTCTGGGTACTAGGTTTCTTTGTGTATTTCAATGAATCTCTGGACAAAATGATTCTCTCTTGTGTCCCTCATGGCTCCCCAAATTAGGTCATCTCACCATCAAGGGTTTTTTTGTTTAGAGACCTATTGGATGTTTACCCTGATAAGGCGAATCTTCACTGAAAACGCCTGTTAGTTTAATTGAACAATGGTTAATGCTAGAACTTTGAAAATGCAGAAAAGCACTTCAGATCACAAGAGAACCACTGCGCTTCTTTCCTGGTTTCAAGTATCTCAAAGCTGAATCACTAGGTAACGAAAGAGTTTCATAAAAACTCACAGAAAAGTGTTTTTACGCGAACTGGAATAATTCCATGTTTCTTAGCTTCTGTGCAAGAGGTTTCTTTGTGTATTTCAAATGAAAACTCTGAAGAATTGATTCTCTCATGTGCCCCCTCCAGGCTCCCCAAGTTTGGTCATCCCACCATCAAGGGTGTTTTGTTTACAGTCTATTGGATGTTTATCCTGATTAGGCGAAAATGCCTGAAAAAACGCCTGTGAGCGTTTAATTCTTAAATGGTTAATGGATGTAGGAACTTTAAAAAGGCAGAAACAACACTTTAGTTCACAAGAGCACACTGTGCTTCTCTCCCGGTTCAAGTATCTCAAAGCTGAATCACTAGGTAGCAAAAGGAGTTTCAAACTCACAGGAAATTAATTCCATGGAAATAATTAGCCAACTGGAAATAATTCCATGTTTTCTTAGCATTGTGGGTACTAGGTTTCTTTTTTGTATTTCCATGAAACTATGACAAAAATGATTCTCTCTTGTGCCCCTCATGGCTCACCAAATTTGGTCAAATCCACCATCACGGGTTTTTTGTTTAGAGCCTATTGGATGTTTACCCTGATTAGGCGAATTTCACTGAAAACGCCTGTTTAGTTTAATTCCTCAATGGTTAATGGTAGAACTTTGAAAATGCAGAAAAAGCACTTCAGATCACAAGAGCACACTGTGCTTCTTTCGTGGTTTAAGTATCTCAAAGCTGAATCACTAGGTAGCAAAAGAGTTTCAAACTCACTGAAAAGCGATTTAGCCAACTAGAAATAATTTCCATTTTTCTTAGCTTGTGTGTATTAGGTTTCTTTGTGTATTTCAATGAACTCTACAAAATTATTCTCTCTTGTGTCCCTCTTGGCTCCCCAAATTTGGTCATCTGACCATCATGGGTTTTTTTGTTTAGAGCCTATTGGATGTTTACCCTGATGAGGCGAATTTCACTGAGAACGCCTGTTAGTTTAACTCCTCAATGGTTAATGCTAGAACTTTGAAAATGCAGAAAAGCACTTCAGATCACAAGAGCACATTGTGCTTCTGTCCTGGTTCAAGTATCTCAAAGCTGAATCACTAGGTAGCAAAAGAGTTTCACACTCACAGAAAAGCAATTTACCAAATGGAAATAATTCCATGTTTCTTAGCTTCTGGGCACTAGGTTTCTTTGTGTATTTCAATGAAACTCTGAAGAAATGATTATCTCATGTGCCCCTACAGGCTCCCCAAGTTAGGTCATCCCACCATCAAGGGTGTTTTGTTTACAGTCTAATGGATGTTTACCCTGATTAGGCGAAAAAATGCCTGAAAACGCCTGTGAGTTTAATTCTTAAATGGTTAATGCTAGAACTTTTAAAAATGCAGAAAAACACTTTAGTTCACAAGAGCACACTGTGCTTCTGTCCTGGTTCAAGTATCTCAAAGCTGCATCACTAGGTAGGAAAAGAGTTTCAAAACTAACATTAAAAGCGATTTAGCCAACTGGAAATAAACTCCATGTTTCTTAGCTTCTGGGTACTAGGTTTCTTTGTGTTTTTCCATGAAACTCTGAAAAAATTATTCTCTCTTGTGCCACTCATGGCTCCCCAAATTTGGACATCCCACCATCTCGGGTTTTTTGTTTAGAGCCTATTGGATGTTTACCCTGATTAGACGAATTTCACTGAAAACACCTGTAGTTTAATTCCTCAATGGTTAAAGCTTGAACTTTGAAAATGCAGAAAAAGCACTTCATATCACAAAAGCACATTGTGCTTCTGTCCTGGTTCAAGTATCTCAACGCTGAATCACTAGGTAGCATAAGAGTTTTTCAAACTCACAGAAAAGCGATTTAGCCAACTGGAAATAATTCCATGTTTCGTAGCTTCTGGGTACTAGGTTTCTTTGTGTATTTCAATGAAACTCTGACAAAATGATTCTCTCTTGTGCCCCTCATGGCTCCCCAAATTTGGTCAATCCACCATCACGGGTTTTTTTGTTTAGAGCCTATTGGATGTTTACCTGCTTTGGCGAATTTCACTGAAAATGCCTGTTAGTTTAGTTCCTCAATGGTTAATGCTAGAACTTTGAAAATGCAGAAAAGCACTTCAGATCACAAGAGCAAACTGTGCTTCTTTCCTGGTTCAAGTATCTCAAAGCTGAATCACTAGGTAACAAAAGAGTTTCAAACTCACAGAAAAGCGTTTTTAGCGAACTGGAAATAATTCCATGTTTCTTAGCTTCTGGGCACTAGGTTTCTTTGTGTATTTCAATGAAACTCTGAAGAAATGATTATTCTTCATGTGCCCCTCCAGGCTCCCCCAGTTTGGTCATCCCACCATCAAGGGTGTTTTGTTTACAGTCTATTGGGATGTTTACCCTGATTAGGCGAAAATGCCTGAAAAAGCCTGTGAGTTTAATTCTTAAATGGTTAATGCTAGAAACTTTTAAAAACGCAGAACAACAGTTTAGTTCACAAGAGCACACTGTGCTTCTCTCCTGGTTCAAGTATCTCAAAGCTGAAGCTCTTGGTAGCAAAAGAGTTTCAAACTCAGAGAAAAGCGATTTAGCCAACTGGAAATAATTCCAAGTGTCTTAGCTTCTGGGTACTAGGTTTCTTTGTGTATTTCAATGAAACTCTGACAAAATGATTCTCTCTTGTGTCCCTCATGGCTCCCCAAATTAGGTCATCTCACCATCAAGGGTTTTTTGTTTAGAGCCTATTGGATGTTTACCCTGATAAGGCGAATTTCACTGAAAACGCCTGTTAGTTTAATTAAACAATGGTTAATGATAAAACTTTGAAAATGCAGAAAAGCACTTCAGATCACAAGAGCACACTGTGCTTCTGTCCTGGTTCAAGTATCACAAAGCTGAATCACTAGGTAACAAAAGAGTTTCAAACTCACAGAAAAGTGTTTTAGCGAATTGTAAATAATTCCATGTTTCTTAGCTTCTGGGCACTAGGTTTTATTTGTGTATTTCAATGAAACTCTGAAGAAATGATTCTCTCTTGTGCCCATCAAGGCTCCCCAAGTTTGGTCATCCCACCATCAAGGGTGTTTTGTTTACAGTCTATTGGATGTTTACCCTGATTAGGCGAAAATGCCTGAAAACGCCTGTGAGTTTAATTCTTAAATGGTTAATGCTAGAACTTTAAAAACGCAGAACAACACTTTAGTTCACAAGAGCACACTGTGCTTTCTCTCCTGGTTCAAGTATCTCAAAGCTGAATCACTAGGTAGCAAAAGAGTTTCAAACTCACAGGAATGCGTTTTAGCTAACTGGAAATCATTCCATGTTTCTTAGCTTGTGGGTACTAGGTTTCTTTTTGTATTTCAATGAAACTCTGACAAAATGATTTCTCTTTGTGCCCCTCATGGCTCCCCAAATTTGGTCAATCCACCATCACGAGTTTTTTGTTTAGAGCCTATTGGATGTTTACCCTGATTAGGCGAATTTCACTGAAAACGCCTGTAGTTTAATTCCTCAATGGTTAATGCTAGAACTTTGAAAATGCAGAAAAGCATTTCAGATCAGAAGAGCGCACTGTGCTTTTGTCCTGGTTGAAGTATCTCAAAGATGAATCACTAGGTAGCAAAAGAGTTTCAAACTCACAGAAAAGAGATTTAGCCAAATGGAAATTATTCCATGTTTCTTAGCTTCTGGGTACTAGTTTTCTTTGTGTATTTCAATGAAGCTGTGACAAATGATTCTCTCTTTTGCCCCTCATGGCTCCCCAAATTTGGTCAATCCACCATCACGGGTTTTTTGTTTAGAGCCTATTGGATATTTACCCTGATAAGGCGAATTTCACTGAAAACGCCTTTTAGTTTAATTAAACAATGGTTAATGCTAGAACTTTGAAAATGCAGAAAAGCACTTCAGATCACAAGAGCACACTGTGCTTCTTTCCTGGTTCAAGTATCTCAAAGCTGAATCACTAGGTAACGAAAGAAGAGTTTCAAACTCACAGAAAAGTGTTTTAGCGAACTGGAAATAATTCCATGTTTCTTAGCTTCTGTGCAAGAGGTTTCTTTGTGTATTTCAATGAAACTCTGAAGAATTGATTCTCTCATGTGCCCCTCCAGGCTCCCCCAAGTTTGGTCATCCCACCATCAAGGGTGTTTTGTTTACAGTCTATTGGATGTTTATCCTGATTAGGCGAAAATGCCTGAAAACGCCTGTGAGTTTAATTCTTAAATGGTTAATGCTAGAACTTTAAAAAGGCAGAAAAAACAATTTAGTTCACAAGAGCACACTGTGCTTCTCTCCTGGTTCAAGTATCTCAAAGCTGAATCACTAGGTAGCAAAAGAGTTTCAAACTCACAGGAATGCGTTTTAGCTAACTGGAAATCATTCCATGTTTCTTAGCTTGTGGGTACTAGGTTTCTTTTTGTATTTCAATGAAACTCTGACAAAATGATTCTCTCTTGTGCCCCTCATGGCTCCCCAAATTTGGTCAATCCACCATCACGAGTTTTTTGTTTAGAGCCTATTGGATGTTTACCGTGATTAGGCGAATTTCACTGAAAACGCCTGTAGTTTAATTCCTCAATGGTTAATGCTAGAACTTTGAAAATGCAGAAAAGCATTTCAGATCAGAAGAGCGCACTGTGCTTTTGTCCTGGTTGAAGTATCTCAAAGCTGAATCACTAGGTAGCAAAAGAGTTTCAAACTCACAGGAAATAATTCCATGGAAATAATTAGCCAACTGGAAATAATTCCAATGTTTCTTAGCTTGTGGGTACTAGGTTTCTTTTTGTATTTCCATGAAACTATGACAAAATGATTCTCTCTTGTGCCCCTCATGGCTCACCAAATTTGGTCAATCCACCATCACGGGGGGGTTTTTGTTTAGGAGCCTATTGGATGTTTTACCCTGATTAGGCGAATTTCACTGAAAACGCCTGTTAGTTTAATTCCTCAATGGTTAATGGTAGAACTTTGAAAATGCAGAAAAGTACTTCAGATCACAAGAGCACACTGTGCTTCTTTCGTGGTTTAAGTATCTCAAAGCTGAATCACTAGGTAGCAAAAGAGTTTCAAACTCACTGAAAAGCGATTTAGCCAACTAGAAATAATTCCATTTTTCTTAGCTTGTGTGTATTAGGTTTCTTTGTGTATTTCAATGAAACTCTACAAAATTATTCTCTCTTGTGTCCCTCTTGGCTCCCCAAATTTGGTCATCTGACCATCACGGGTTTTTTGTTTAGAGCCTATTGGATGTTTACCCTGATGAGGCGAATTTCACTGAGAACGCCTGTTAGTTTAACTCCTCAATGGTTAATGCTAGAACTTTGAAAATGCAGAAAAGCACTTCAGATCACAAGAGCACATTGTGCTTCTGTCCTGGTTCAAGTATCTCAAAGCTGAATCACTATTGGTACCAAAAGAGTTTCACACTCACAGAAAAGCAATTTAGCCAAATGGAAATAATTCCATGTTTCGTAGCTTCTGGGTACTAGGTTTCTTTGTGTATTTCAATGAAACTCTGACAAAATGATTCTCTCTTGTGCCCCTCATGGCTCACCAAATTTGGTCAATCCACCATCACGGGTTTTTTGTTTAGAGCCTATTGGATGTTTACCTGCTTTGGCGAATTTCACTGAAAATGCCTGTTAGTTTAGTTCCTCAATGGTTAATGCTAGAACTTTGAAAATGCAGAAAAGCACTTCAGATCACAAGAGCACACTGTGTGCTTCTTTCCTGGTTCAAGTATCTCAAAGCTGAATCACTAGGTAACAAAAGAGTTTCAAACTCACAGAAAAGCGTTTTAGCGAACTGGAAATAATTCCATGTTTCTTAGCATCTGGGCAAGAGGTTTCTTTGTGTATTTCAATGAAACTCTGAAAAAAATGATTTCTCTCATGTGCCCCTCCAGGCTCCCCAAGTTTGGTCATCCCACCATCAAGGGTGTTTTGTTTACAGTCTATTGGATGTTTACCCTGATTAGGCGAAAAATGCCTGAAAAACGCCTGTGAGTTTAATTCTTAAATGGTTAATGCTAGAACTTTAAAAACGCAGAACAACACTTTAGTTCACAAGAGCACACTGTGCTTCTCTCCTGGTTCAAGTATCTCAAAGCTGAATCACTAGGTAGCAAAAGAGTTTCAAACTCACAGGAATGCGTTTTAGCTAACTGGAAATCATTCCATGTTTCTTAGCTTGTGGGTACTAGGTTTCTTTTTGTATTTCAATGAAACTCTGACAAAATGATTCTCTCTTGTGCCCCTCATGGCTCCCCAAATTTGGTCAATCCACCATCACGAGTTTTTTGTTTAGAGCCTATTGGAATGTTTACCCTGATTAGGCGAATTTCACTGAAAAACGCCTGTAGTTTAATTCCTCAATGGTTAATGCTAGAACTTTGAAAATGCAGAAAAGCATTTCAGATCAGAAGAGCGCACTGTGCTTTTGTCCTGGTTGAAGTATCTCAAAGATGAATCACTATGGTAGCAAAAGAGTTTCAAACTCACAGAAAAGAGATTTAGCCAAATGGAAATTATTCCATGTTTCTTAGCTTCTGGGTACTAGTTTTCTTTGTGTATTTCAATGAAGCTCTGACAAAATGATTCTCTCTTTTGCCCCTCATGGCTCCCCAAATTTGGTCAATCCACCATCACGGGTTTTTTGTTTAAGAGCCTATTGGATATTTACCCTGATAAGGCGAATTTCACTGAAAACGCCTTTTAGTTTTTAATTAAACAATGGTTAATGCTAGAACTTTGAAAATGCAGAAAAAGCACTTCAGATCACAAGAGCACACTGTGCTTCTTTCCTGGTTCAAGTATCTCAAAGCTGAATCACTAGGTAACGAAAGAGTTTCAAACTCACAGAAAAGTGTTTTAGCGAACTGGAAATAATTCCATGTTTCTTAGCATCTGGGCAAGAGGTTTCTTTGTGTATTTCAATGAAACTCTGAAAAAATGATTCTCTCATGTGCCCCTCCAGGCTCCCCAAGATTGGTCATCCCACCATCAAGGGTGTTTTGTTTACAGTCTATTGGATGTTTACCCTGATTAGGCAAAAATGCCTGAAAACGCCTGTGAGTTTAATTCTTAAATGGTTAATGCTAGAACTTTAAAAACGCAGAACAACACTTTAGTTCACAAGAGCACACTGTGCTTCTCTCCTGGTTCAAGTATCTCAAAGCTGAATCACTAGGTAGCAAAAGAGTTTCAAACTCACAGGAATGCGTTTTAGCTAACTGGGAAATCATTCCATGTTTCTTAGCTTGTGGGTTACTAGGTTTTCTCTTTGTATTTCAATGAAACTCTGACAAAATGATTCTCTCTTGTGCCCCTCATGGCTCCCCAAATTTGGTCAATCCACCATCACGAGTTTTTTGTTTAGAGCCTATTGGATGTTTACCGTGATTAGGCGAATTTCACTGAAAACGCCTGTAGTTTAATTCCTCAATGGTTAATGCTAGAACTTTGAAAATGCAGAAAAGCATTTCAGATCAGAAGAGCACACTGTGCTTCTGTCCTGGTTGAAGTATCTCAAAGCTGAATCACTAGGTAGCAAAAGAGTTTCAAACTCACAGAAAAGCGATTTAGCCAACTGGAAATAATTCCATGTTTCTTAGCTTCTGGGTACTAGGTTTCTTTGTGTATTTCAATGAAACTCTGAAATAAATGATTCTCTCTTGTGCCCCTCATGGCTCCCCAAATTTGGTCAATCCACCATCACGGTTTTTTGTTTAGAGCCTATTGGATATTTACCCTGATTAAGGCGAATTTCACTGAAAACGCCTTTTAGTTTAATTCCTCAATGGTTAATGCTAGAACTTTGAAAATGCAGAGAAGCACTTCAGATCACAAGAGAACACTGTGCTTCTTTCCTGGTTTCAAGTATCTCAAAGCTGAATCACTAGGTAACAAAAGAGTTTCAAACTCACAGAAAAGTGTTTTAGCGAACTGAAAATAATTCCATGTTTCTTAGCTTCTGTGCAACTAGGTTTCTTTGTGTATTTCAATGAAACTCTATGAAGAATTGATTCTCTCATGTGCCCCTCCAGGCTCCCCAAGTTTGGTCATCCCACCATCAAGGGTGTTTTGTTTAGAGTCTATTGGATGTTTACCCTGATTAGGCGAAATGCACTGAAAACGCCTGTGAGTTTAATTCTTAAATGGTTAATGTTAGAACTTTGAAAACGCAGAAAAAACATTTCATTTCACAAGAGCACACTGTGCTTCTCTCCTGGTTCAAGTATCTCAATGCTGAAGCTAGGTAGCAAAAGAGTTTCAAACTCACAGAAAAGCGATTTAGCCAATGGAAATAATTCCATGTTTCTTAGCTTCTGGGTACTAGGTTTCTTTGTGTATTTCAATGAAACTCTGACAAAATGATTCTCTCTTGTGTCCCTCATGGCTCCCCAAATTGTGGTCATCTCACCATCAAGGGTTTTTTGTTTAGAGCCTATTGGATGTTTACCCTGATTAGGCGAATTTCACTGAAAACGCCTGTTAGTTTAATTCCTCAATGGTTAATGCTAGAACTTTGAAAATGCAGAAAAGCACTTCAGATCACAAAAGCACACTGTGCTTCTGTCCTGGTTCAAGTATCTCAAAGCTGAATCACTAGGTAGCAAAAGAGTTTCAAACTCACAGACAAGCGTTTTAGCCATATGGAAATAATTCCATGTTTCTTAGCTTGTGGGTACTAGGTTTATTTGTGTATTTCAATGAAACTCTGAAGAAATGATTCTATCTTGTGCCCTCATGGCTCCCCAAATTTGGTAATCCCACCATCAAGGGTTTTTTGTTTAGAGTCTATTGGATGTTTACCCTGATTAGGCGAAATTCACTGAAAACGCCTGTTAGTTTAATTCCTCATTGGTTAATGCTAGAACTTTAAAAATGCAGAAAAGCACTTTAGATCACAAGAGCACACTGTGCTTCTGTCCTGGTTCAAGTATCTCAAAGCTGAATCACTAGGTAGAAAAAGAGTTTCAAACTCACAGAAAAGCGTTTTAGAGAACTGGAAATAATTCCATGTTTCTTAGCTTCTGGGTACTAGGTTTCTTTGTGTATTTCAATGAAACTCTGAAAAATGATTCTCTCTTGTGCCCCTCAAGGCTCCCCAAATTTGGTCAATCCACCATCACGGGTTTTTTGTTTAGCAGCCTATTGGATGTTTACCTGATTAGGCGAATTTCACTGAAAACGCCTGTAGTTTAATTCTTAAATGGTTAATGCTAGAACTTTGAAAATGCAAAAAACACTTTCAGATCACAAGAGCACACTGTGCTTTTGTCCTGGTTCAAGTATCTCAAAGCTGAAGCACTAGGTAGCAAAAGAGTTTCAAACTCACAGAAAAGCGATTTAGCCAAATGGAAATAATTCCATGTTTCTTAGCTTCTGGGTACTAGGTTTGTTTTGTGTATTTCAATGAAACTCTGACAAAATGATTCTCTCTTGTGTCCCTCATGGCTCCCCAAATTTGGTCAATCTCACCATCAAGGGTTTTTTGTTTAGAGCCTATTGGATGTTTACCTGATAAGGCGAATTTCACTGAAAACGCCTTTTAGTTTAAATGAACAATGGTTAATGCTAGAACTTTGAAAATGCAGAAAAGCACTTCAGATCACAAGAGCACACTGTGCTTCTTTCCTGGTTCAAGTATCTCAAAGCTGAATCACTAGGTAACGAAAGAGTTTCAAACTCACAGAAAAGTGTTTTAGCGAACTGGAAATAATTCCATGTTTCTTAGCTTCTGTGCAAGAGGTTTCTTTGTGTATTTCAATGAAACTCTGAAGAATTGATTCTCTCATGTGCCCCTCCAGGCTCCCCAAGTTTGGTCATCCCACCATCAAGGGTGTTTTGTTTACAGTCTATTGGATGTTTATCCTGATTAGGCGAAAATGCCTGAAAACGCCTGTGAGTTTAATTCTTAAATGGTTAATCCTAGAACTTTAAAAAGGCAGAAAAACAATTTAGTTCACAAGAGCACACTGTGCTTCTCTCCTGGTTCAAGTATCTCAAAGCTGAATCACTAGGTAGCAAAAGAGTTTCAAACTCACAGGAATGCGTTTTAGCTAACTGGAAATCATTCCATGTTTCTTAGCTTGTGGGTACTAGGTTTCTTTTTGTATTTCAATGAAACTCTGACAAAATGATTCTCTCTTGTGCCCCTCATGGCTCCCCAAATTTGGTCAATCCACCATCACGAGTTTTTTGTTTAGAGCCTATTGGATGTTTACCGTGATTAGGCGAATTTCACTGAAAAACGCCTGTAGTTTAATTCCTCAATGGTTAATGCTAGAACTTTGAAAATGCAGAAAAGCATTTCAGATCAGAAGAGCGCACTGTGCTTTTGTTCCTGGTTGAAGTATCTCAAAGCTGAATCACTAGGTAGCAAAAGAGTTTCAAACTCACAGGAAATAATTCCATGGAAATAATTAGCCAACTGGAAATAATTCCATGTTTCTTAGCTTGTGGGTACTAGGTTTCTTTTTGTATTTCCATGAAACTCTGACAAAATGATTCTCTCTTGTGCCCCTCATGGCTCACCAAATTTGGTCAATCCACCATCACGGGTTTTTTGTTTAGAGCCTATTGGATGTTTACCCTGATTAGGCGAATTTCACTGAAAACGCCTGTTAGTTTAATTCCTCAATGGTTCAATGGTTAATGGTAGAACTTTGAAAATGCAGAAAAGCACTTCAGATCACAAGAGCACACTGTTGCTTCTTTCGTGGTTTAAGTATCTCAAAGCTGAATCACTAGGTAGCAAAAGAGTTTCAAACTCACTGAAAAGCGATTTAGCCAACTAGAAATAATTTCCATTTTTCTTAGCTTGTGTGTATTAGGTTTCTTTGTGTATTTCAATGAAACTCTACAAAATTATTCTCTCTTGTGTCCCTCTTGGCTCCCCAAATTTGGTCATCTGACCATCACGGGTTTTTTGTTTAGAGCCTATTGGATGTTTACCCTGATGAGGCGAATTTCACTGAGAACGCCTGTTAGTTTAACTCCTCAATGGTTAATGCTAGAACTTTGAAAATGCAGAAAAGCACTTCAGATCACAAGAGCACATTGTGCTTCTGTCCTGATTCAAGTATCTCAAAGCTGAATCACTAGGTAGCAAAAGAGTTTCACACTCACAGAAAAGCGATTTAGCCAAATGGAAATAATTCCATGTTTCTTAGCTTCTGGGTACTAGGTTTCTTTGTGTATTTCAATGAAACTCTGAAGAAATGATTATCTCATGTGCCCCTACAGGCTCCCCAAGTTAGGTCATCCCACCATCAAGGGTGTTTTGTTTACAGTCTATTGGATGTTTACCCTGATTAGGCGAAAATGCCTGAAAACGCCTGTGAGTTTAATTCTTAAATGGTTAATGCTAGAACTTTAAAAATGCAGAAAAACACTTTAGTTCACAAGAGCACACTGTGCTTCTGTCCTGGTTCAAGTATCTCAAAGCTGCATCACTAGGTAGGAAAAGAGTTTCAAACTAACATAAAAGCGATTTAGCCAACTGGAAATAAACTCCATGTTTCTTAGCTTCTGGGTACTAGGTTTCTTTGTGTTTTCCATGAAACTCTGAAAAATTATTCTCTCTTGTGCCACTCATGGCTCCCCAATTTTGGACATCCCACCATCTCGGGTTTTTTGTTTAGAGCCTATTGGATGTTTACCCTGATTAGACGAATTTCACTGAAAACACTGTAGTTTAATTCCTCAATGGTTAAAGCTTGAACTTTGAAAATGCAGAAAAGCACTTCATATCACAAAAGCACATTGTGCTTCTGTCCTGGTTCTAGTATCTCAAAGCTGAATCACTAGTAGGAAAAGAGTTTCAAACTCACAGAAAAGCGATTTAGCCAACTGGAAATAATTCCATGTTTCGTAGCTTCTGGGTACTAGGTTTCTTTGTGTATTTCAATGAAACTCTGACAAAATGATTCTCTCTTGTGCCCCTCATGGCTCCCCAAATTTGGTCAATCCACCATCACGGGTTTTTTGTTTAGAGCCTATTGGATGTTTACCTGCTTTGGCGAATTTCACTGAAAATGCCTGTTAGTTTAGTTCCTCAATGGTTAATGCTAGAACTTTGAAAATGCAGAAAAGCACTTCAGATCACAAGAGCACACTGTGCTTCTTTCCTGGTTCAAGTATCTCAAAGCTGAATCACTAGGTAACAAAAAGAGTTTCAAACTCACAGAAAAGCGTTTTAGCGAACTGGAAATAATTCCATGTTTCTTAGCTTCTGGGCACTAGGTTTCTTTGTGTATTTCAATGAAACTCTGAAAAAATGATTCTCTCATGTGCCCCTCCAGGCTCCCCAAGTTTGGTCATCCCACCATCAAGGGTGTGTTTTGTTTACAGTCTATTGGATGTTTACCCTGATTAGGCGAAAATGCCTGAAAACGCCTGTGAGTTTAATTCTTAAATGGTTAATGCTAGAACTTTTAAAAACGCAGAACAACACTTTAGTTCACAAGAGCACACTGTGCTTCTCTCCTGGTTCAAGTATCTCAAAGCTGAATCACTAGGTAGCAAAAGAGTTTCAAACTCACAGGAATGCGTTTTAGCTAACTGGAAATCAATTCCATGTTTCTTAGCTTGTGGGTACTAGGTTTCTTTTTGTATTTCAATGAAACTCTGACAAAATGATTCTCTCTTGTGCCCCCCTCATGGCTCCCCTAATTTGGTCAATCCACCATCACGAGTTTTTTGTTTAGAGCCTATTGGATGTTTTTACCCTGATTAGGCGAATTTCACTGAAAACGCCTGTAGTTTAATTCCTCAATGGTTAATGCTAGAACTTTGAAAATGCAGAAAAGCATTTCAGATCAGAAGAGCGCACTGTGCTTTTGTCCTGGTTGAAGCATCTCAAAGATGAATCCCTAGGTAGCAAAAGAGTTTCAAACTCACAGAAAAGAGATTTAGCCAAATGGAAATTATTCCATGTTTCTTAGCTTCTGGGTACTAGGTTTCTTTGTGTATTTCAATGAAGCTCTGACAAAATGATTCTCTCTTTTGCCCTCATGGCTCCCCAAATTTGGTCAATCCACCATCACGGGTTTTTTGTTTAGAGCCTATTGGATATTTACCCTGATAAGGCGAATTTCACTGAAAACGCCTTTTAGTTTAATTAAACAATGGTTAATGCTAGAACTTTTAAAAATGCAGAAAAGCACTTCAGATCACAAGAGCACACTGTGCTTCTTTCCTGGTTCAAGTATCTCAAAGCTGAATCACTAGGTAACGAAAGAGTTTCAAACTCACAGAAAAGTGTTTTAGCGAACTGGAAATAATTCCATGTTTCTTAGCTTCTGTGCAAGAGGTTTCTTTGTGTATTTTCAATGAAACTCTGAAGAATTGATTCTCTCATGTGCCCCTCCAGGCTCCCCAAGTTTCGGTCATCCCACCATCAAGGGTGTTTTGTTTACAGTCTATTGGATGTTTATCCTGATTAGGCGAAAATGCCTGAAAACGCCTGTGAGTTTAATTCTTAAATGGTTAATGCTAGAACTTTAAAAAAGGCAGAAAAAAACAATTTAGTTTCACAAGAGCACACTGTGCTTCTCTCCTGGTTCAAGTATCTCAAAGCTGAATCACTAGGTAGCAAAAGAGTTTCAAACTCACAGGAAATAATTCCATGGAAATAATTAGCCAACTAGAAAATAATTCCATGTTTCTTAGCTTTGTGGGTACTAGGTTTCTTTTTGTATTTCCATGAAACTCTGACAAAAAGATTCTCTCTTGTGCCC
>JAKELJ010000333.1:20000-34535 GCA_025594165.1 Tamias sibiricus
AAAAAAAAAAAAAAAAAAAAAAAAAAAAAAAAAAAAAAAAAAAAAAAAAAAAAAAAAAAAAAAAAAAAAAAAAAAAAAAAAAAAAAAAAAAAAAAAAAAAAAAAAAAAAAAAAAAAAAAAAAAAAAAAAAAAAAAAAAAAAAAAAAAAAAAAAAAAAAAAAAAAAAAAAAAAAAAAAAAAAAAAAAAAAAAAAAAAAAAAAAAAAAAAAAAAAAAAAAAAAAAAAAAAAAAAAAAAAAAAAAAAAAAAAAAAAAAAAAAAAAAAAAAAAAAAAAAAAAAAAAAAAAAAAAAAAAAAAAAAAAAAAAAAAAAAAAAAAAAAAAAAAAAAAAAAAAAAAAAAAAAAAAAAAAAAAAAAAAAAAAAAAAAAAAAAAAAAAAAAAAAAAAAAAAAAAAAAAAAAAAAAAAAAAAAAAAAAAAAAAAAAAAAAAAAAAAAAAAAAAAAAAAAAAAAAAAAAAAAAAAAAAAAAAAAAAAAAAAAAAAAAAAAAAAAAAAAAAAAAAAAAAAAAAAAAAAAAAAAAAAAAAAAAAAAAAAAAAAAAAAAAAAAAAAAAAAAAAAAAAAAAAAAAAAAAAAAAAAAAAAAAAAAAAAAAAAAAAAAAAAAAAAAAAAAAAAAAAAAAAAAAAAAAAAAAAAAAAAAAAAAAAAAAAAAAAAAAAAAAAAAAAAAAAAAAAAAAAAAAAAAAAAAAAAAAAAAAAAAAAAAAAAAAAAAAAAAAAAAAAAAAAAAAAAAAAAAAAAAAAAAAAAAAAAAAAAAAAAAAAAAAAAAAAAAAAAAAAAAAAAAAAAAAAAAAAAAAAAAAAAAAAAAAAAAAAAAAAAAAAAAAAAAAAAAAAAAAAAAAAAAAAAAAAAAAAAAAAAAAAAAAAAAAAAAAAAAAAAAAAAAAAAAAAAAAAAAAAAAAAAAAAAAAAAAAAAAAAAAAAAAAAAAAAAAAAAAAAAAAAAAAAAAAAAAAAAAAAAAAAAAAAAAAAAAAAAAAAAAAAAAAAAAAAAAAAAAAAAAAAAAAAAAAAAAAAAAAAAAAAAAAAAAAAAAAAAAAAAAAAAAAAAAAAAAAAAAAAAAAAAAAAAAAAAAAAAAAAAAAAAAAAAAAAAAAAAAAAAAAAAAAAAAAAAAAAAAAAAAAAAAAAAAAAAAAAAAAAAAAAAAAAAAAAAAAAAAAAAAAAAAAAAAAAAAAAAAAAAAAAAAAAAAAAAAAAAAAAAAAAAAAAAAAAAAAAAAAAAAAAAAAAAAAAAAAAAAAAAAAAAAAAAAAAAAAAAAAAAAAAAAAAAAAAAAAAAAAAAAAAAAAAAAAAAAAAAAAAAAAAAAAAAAAAAAAAAAAAAAAAAAAAAAAAAAAAAAAAAAAAAAAAAAAAAAAAAAAAAAAAAAAAAAAAAAAAAAAAAAAAAAAAAAAAAAAAAAAAAAAAAAAAAAAAAAAAAAAAAAAAAAAAAAAAAAAAAAAAAAAAAAAAAAAAAAAAAAAAAAAAAAAAAAAAAAAAAAAAAAAAAAAAAAAAAAAAAAAAAAAAAAAAAAAAAAAAAAAAAAAAAAAAAAAAAAAAAAAAAAAAAAAAAAAAAAAAAAAAAAAAAAAAAAAAAAAAAAAAAAAAAAAAAAAAAAAAAAAAAAAAAAAAAAAAAAAAAAAAAAAAAAAAAAAAAAAAAAAAAAAAAAAAAAAAAAAAAAAAAAAAAAAAAAAAAAAAAAAAAAAAAAAAAAAAAAAAAAAAAAAAAAAAAAAAAAAAAAAAAAAAAAAAAAAAAAAAAAAAAAAAAAAAAAAAAAAAAAAAAAAAAAAAAAAAAAAAAAAAAAAAAAAAAAAAAAAAAAAAAAAAAAAAAAAAAAAAAAAAAAAAAAAAAAAAAAAAAAAAAAAAAAAAAAAAAAAAAAAAAAAAAAAAAAAAAAAAAAAAAAAAAAAAAAAAAAAAAAAAAAAAAAAAAAAAAAAAAAAAAAAAAAAAAAAAAAAAAAAAAAAAAAAAAAAAAAAAAAAAAAAAAAAAAAAAAAAAAAAAAAAAAAAAAAAAAAAAAAAAAAAAAAAAAAAAAAAAAAAAAAAAAAAAAAAAAAAAAAAAAAAAAAAAAAAAAAAAAAAAAAAAAAAAAAAAAAAAAAAAAAAAAAAAAAAAAAAAAAAAAAAAAAAAAAAAAAAAAAAAAAAAAAAAAAAAAAAAAAAAAAAAAAAAAAAAAAAAAAAAAAAAAAAAAAAAAAAAAAAAAAAAAAAAAAAAAAAAAAAAAAAAAAAAAAAAAAAAAAAAAAAAAAAAAAAAAAAAAAAAAAAAAAAAAAAAAAAAAAAAAAAAAAAAAAAAAAAAAAAAAAAAAAAAAAAAAAAAAAAAAAAAAAAAAAAAAAAAAAAAAAAAAAAAAAAAAAAAAAAAAAAAAAAAAAAAAAAAAAAAAAAAAAAAAAAAAAAAAAAAAAAAAAAAAAAAAAAAAAAAAAAAAAAAAAAAAAAAAAAAAAAAAAAAAAAAAAAAAAAAAAAAAAAAAAAAAAAAAAAAAAAAAAAAAAAAAAAAAAAAAAAAAAAAAAAAAAAAAAAAAAAAAAAAAAAAAAAAAAAAAAAAAAAAAAAAAAAAAAAAAAAAAAAAAAAAAAAAAAAAAAAAAAAAAAAAAAAAAAAAAAAAAAAAAAAAAAAAAAAAAAAAAAAAAAAAAAAAAAAAAAAAAAAAAAAAAAAAAAAAAAAAAAAAAAAAAAAAAAAAAAAAAAAAAAAAAAAAAAAAAAAAAAAAAAAAAAAAAAAAAAAAAAAAAAAAAAAAAAAAAAAAAAAAAAAAAAAAAAAAAAAAAAAAAAAAAAAAAAAAAAAAAAAAAAAAAAAAAAAAAAAAAAAAAAAAAAAAAAAAAAAAAAAAAAAAAAAAAAAAAAAAAAAAAAAAAAAAAAAAAAAAAAAAAAAAAAAAAAAAAAAAAAAAAAAAAAAAAAAAAAAAAAAAAAAAAAAAAAAAAAAAAAAAAAAAAAAAAAAAAAAAAAAAAAAAAAAAAAAAAAAAAAAAAAAAAAAAAAAAAAAAAAAAAAAAAAAAAAAAAAAAAAAAAAAAAAAAAAAAAAAAAAAAAAAAAAAAAAAAAAAAAAAAAAAAAAAAAAAAAAAAAAAAAAAAAAAAAAAAAAAAAAAAAAAAAAAAAAAAAAAAAAAAAAAAAAAAAAAAAAAAAAAAAAAAAAAAAAAAAAAAAAAAAAAAAAAAAAAAAAA
This sequence comes from Tamias sibiricus, assembly GCA_025594165.1. Taxonomy (NCBI): domain Eukaryota; kingdom Metazoa; phylum Chordata; class Mammalia; order Rodentia; family Sciuridae; genus Tamias; species Tamias sibiricus. The sequence goes on from JAKELJ010000333.1 coordinate 23,141, forward strand.
AAAAAAAAAAAAAAAAAAAAAAAAAAAAAAAAAAAAAAAAAAAAAAAAAAAAAAAAAAAAAAAAAAAAAAAAAAAAAAAAAAAAAAAAAAAAAAAAAAAAAAAAAAAAAAAAAAAAAAAAAAAAAAAAAAAAAAAAAAAAAAAAAAAAAAAAAAAAAAAAAAAAAAAAAAAAAAAAAAAAAAAAAAAAAAAAAAAAAAAAAAAAAAAAAAAAAAAAAAAAAAAAAAAAAAAAAAAAAAAAAAAAAAAAAAAAAAAAAAAAAAAAAAAAAAAAAAAAAAAAAAAAAAAGGTAGCAAAAGAGTTTCAAACTCACAGAAAAGCGATTTAGCCAACTGGAAATAATTCCAAGTTTCTTAGCTTCTGGGTACTAGGTTTCTTTGTGTATTTCAATGAATCTCTGACAAAATGATTCTCTCTTTTGTCCCTCATGGCTCCCCAAATTAGGTCATCTCACCATCAAGCGTTTTTTGTTTAGAGCCTATTGGATGTTTACCCCGATTAGGCGAATTTCACTGAAAACGCCTGTAGTTTAATACCTCAATGGTTAAAGCTAGAACTTTGAAAATGCAGAAAAGCACTTCATTTCACAAGAGCACACTGTGCTTCTTTCCTGGTTCAAGTATCTCAAAGCTGAATCAATAGGTAGCAAAAGAGTTTCAAACTCACAGAAAAGCGATTTAGCCAACTGGAAATAATTCCAAGTTTCTTAGCTTCTGGGTACTAGGTTTCTTTGTGTATTTCAATGAAACTATGAAAAAATGATTCTCTGTTGTGTCCCTCATGGCTCCCTAAATTTAGTCATCTCACCATCACGGGTTTTTTGTTTAGAGCCTATTGGATGTTTACCCTGATTAGGCGAATTTCACTGAAAACGCCTGTTAGTTTAATTAAACAATGGTTAATGATAGAACTTTGAAAATGCAGAAAAGCACTTCAGATCACAGGAGCACACTGTGCTTCTTTCCTGGTTCAAGTATCTCAAAGCTGAATCACTAGGTAGCAAAAGAGTTTCAAACTCACATAAAAGCGATTTAGCCAACAGGAAATAATTCCATGTTTCTTAGCTTCTGGGAACTAGGTTTCTTTGTGTATTTCAATGAAACTCTGACAAAATGATTCTCTCTTGTGCCCCTCATGGCTCCCCAAATGTGGTCAATCCACCATCACGTGTTTTTTGTTTAGAGCCTATTGGATGTTTACCCTGATTAGGCGAATTACACTGAAAACGCCTGTAGTTTAACTCCTCAATGTTTAATGCTAGAACTTTGAAAATGCAGAAAAGCACTTCAGATCACAAAAGCACACTGTGCTTCTGTCCTGGTTCAAGTATCGCAAAGCTGAATCACTAGGTAGCAAAAGAGTTTCAAACTCACAGAAAAGCGATTTAGCCAACAGGAAATAATTCCATGTTTCTTAGCTTCTGGGCACTAGGTTTCTTTGTGTATTTCAATGAAACTCTGAAAAAATGATTCTCTCATGTGCCCCTCAAGGCTCGCCAAGTTTGGTCATCCCACCATCATGGGTGTTTTGTTGCAGTCTATTGGATGTGTACACTGATTAGGCGAAAATGCCTGAAAACGCCTGTGAGTTTAATTCTTAAATGGTTAATGCTAGAACTTTAAAAACGCAAAACAACCCTTTAGTTCACAAGAGCACACTGTGCTTCTCTCCTGGTTCAAGTATCTCAAAGCTGAAGCTCTCGGTAGCAAAAGAGTTTCAAACTCACAGAAAAGCGATTTAGCCAACTGGAAATAATTCCAAGTTTCTTAGCTTCTGGGTACTAGGTTTCTTTGTGTATTTCAATGAATCTCTGACAAAATGATTCTCTCTTGTGTCCCTCATGGCTCCCCAAATTAGGTCATCTCACCATCAAGCGTTTTTTGTTCAGAGCCTATTGGATGTTTACCCTGATAAGGCGAATTTCACTGAAAACGCCTGTTAGTTTAATTAAACAATGGTTAATGCTAGAACTTTGAAAATGCAGAAAAGCACTTCAGATCACAAGAGCACACTGTGCTTCTTTCCTGGTTCACGTATCTCAAAGCTGAATCACTAGGTAAGGAAAGAGTTTCAAACTCACAGAAAAGCGTTTTAGCGACCTGGAAATAATTCCATGTTTCTTAGCTTCTGGGCAAGAGGTTTCTTTCTGTATTTCAATGAAACTCTGAAGAATTGATTCTCTCATGTGCCCCTCCAGGTTCCCCAAGTTTGGTCATCCCACCATCAAGGGTGTTTTGTTTACAGTTTATTGGATGTTTACCCTGATTAGGCGAAAATGCCTGAAAACGCCTGTGAGTTTAATTCTTAAATGGTTAATGCTAGAACTTTAAAAACCCAGAAAAACACTTTAGTTCACAAGAGCACACTGTGCTTCTCTCCTGGTTCAAGTATCTCAAAGCTGCATCACTAGGTAGGAAAAGAGTTTCAAACTAACATAAAAGCGATTTAGCCAACTGGAAATAACTCCATGTTTCTTAGCTTCTGGGTACTAGGTTTCTTTGTGTATTTCCATGAAACTCTGAAAAAATGATTCTCTCTTGTGCCACTCATGGCTCCCCAAATTTGGACATCCCACCATCACGGGTTTTTTGTTTAGAGCCTATTGGATGTTTACCCTGATTAGACGAATTTCACTGAAAACGCCTGTAGTTTAATTCCTCAATGGTTAAAGCTTGAACTTTGAAAATGCAGAAAAGCACTTCATATCACAAAAGCACATTGTGCTTCTGTCCTGGTTCAAGTATCTCAAAGCTGAATCACTAGCTAGGAAAAGAGTTTCAAACTCACAGAAAAGCGATTTAGCCAACTGGAAATAATTCCATGTTTCGTAGCTTCTGGGTACTAGGTTTCTTTGTGTATTTCAATGAAACTCTGACAAAATGATTCTCTCTTGTGCCCCTCATGGCTCCCCAAATTTGGTCAATCCACTATCACGGGTTTTTAGTTTAGAGCCTATTGGATGTTAACCCTGCTTAGGCGAATTTCACTGAAAATGCCTGTTAGTTTAGTTCCTCAATGGTTAATGCTAGAACTTTGAAAATGCAGAAAAGCACTTCAGATCACAAGAGCACACTGTGCTTCTGTCCTGGTTCAAGTATCTCAAAGCTGAATCACTAGGTAGGAAAAGAGTTTCAAACTCACAGAAAAGCGATTTAGCCAACTGGAAATAATTCCATGTTTCGTAGCTTCTGGGTCTAGGTTTCTTTGTGTATTTCAATGAAACTCTCACAAAATGATTCTCTCTTGTGTCCCTCATGGCTCCCCAAATTTGGTCATCTGACCATCACGGGTTTTTGGTTTAGAGCCTATTGGATGTTTACCCTGATTAGGCGAATTTCACTGAAAACGCCTGTTAGTTTAATTCCTCAATGGTTAATGCTAGAACTTTGAAAATGCAGAAAAGCACTTCAGATCACAAGAGCACACTGTGCTTCTGTCCTGGTTCAAGTATCTCAAAGCTGAATCACTAGGTAGGAAAAGAGTTTCAAACTCACAGAAAAGCGATTTAGCCAACTGGAAATAACTCCAAGTTTCTTAGCTTCTGGGTACTAGGTTTCTTTGTGTATTTCCATGAAACTCTGAAAAAATGATTCTCTCTTGTGCCACTCATGGCTCCCTAAATTTGGACATCCCACCATCACGGGTTTTTTGTTTAGAGCCTATTCGATGTTTACCCTGATTAGACGAATTTCACTGAAAACGCCTGTAGTTTAATTCCTCAATGGTGAAAGCTTGAACTTTGAAAATGCAGAAAAGCACTTCATATCACAAAAGCACATTGTGCTTCTGTCCTGGTTCAAGTATCTCAAAGCTGAATCACTAGGTAGGAAAAGAGTTTCAAACTCACAGAAAAGCGATTTAGCCAACTGGAAATAATTCCATATTTCGTAGCTTCTGGGTACTAGGTTTCTTTGTGTATTTCAATGAAACTCTCACAAAATGATTCTCTCTTGTGCCCCTCATGGCTCCCCAAATTTGGTCAATCCACCATCAAGGGTTTTTTGTTTAGAGCCTATTGGATGTTTACCCTGCTTAGGCGAATTTCACTGAAAATGCCTGTTAGTTTAGTTCCTCAATGGTTAATGCTAGAACTTTGAAAATGCAGAAAAGCACTTCAGATCACAAGAGCACACTGTGCTTCTTTCCTGGTTCAAGTATCTCAAAGCTGAATCACTAGGTAGCAAAAGAGTTTCAAACTCACAGAAAAGCGATTTAGCCAACAGGAAATAATTCCATGTTTCTTAGCTTCTGGGCACTAGGTTTCTTTGTGTATTTCAATGAAACTCTGAAAAAATGATTCTCTCATGTGCCCCTCAAGGGTCGCCAAGTTTGGTCATCCCACCATCATGGGTGTTTTGTTGCAGTCTATTGGATGTTTACACTGATTAGGCGAAAATGCCTGAAAACGCCTGTGAGTTTAATTCTTAAATGGTTAAAGCTAGAACTTTAAAAATGCAAAACAACCCTTTAGTTCACAAGAGCACACTGTGCTTCTCTCCTGGTTCAAGTATTTCAAAGCTGAAGCTCTCGGTAGCAAAAGAGTTTCAAACTCACAGAAAAGCGATTTAGCCAACTGGAAATAATTCCAAGTTTCTTAGCTTCTGGGTACTAGGTTTCTTTGTGTATTTCAATGAATCTCTGACAAAATGATTCTCTCTTTTGTCCCTCAGGGCTCCCCAAATTAGGTCATCTCACCATCAAGCGTTTTTTGTTTAGAGCCTATTGGATGTTTACCCCGATTAGGCGAATTTTACTGAAAACGCCTGTAGTTTAATACCTCAATGGTTAAAGCTAGAACTTTGAAAATGCAGAAAAGCACTTCATTTCACAAGAGCACACTGTGCTTCTTTCCTGGTTCAAGTATCTCAAAGCTCAATCACTAGGTAGCAAAAGAGTTTCAAACTCACAGAAAAGCGATTTAGCCAACTGGAAATATTTCCATGTTTCTTAGCTTGTGTGTACTAGGTTTCTTTGTGTATTTCAATGAAACTATGAAAAAATGATTCTCTGTTGTGTCCCTCATGGCTCCCTAAATTTAGTCATCTCACCATCACGGGTTTTTTGTTTAGAGCCTATTGGATGTTTACCCTGATTAGGCGAATTTCACTGAAAACGCCTGTTAGTTTAATTAAACAATGGTTAATGATAGAACTTTGAAAATGCAGAAAAGCACTTCAGATCACAGGAGCACACTGTGCTTCTTTCCTGGTTCAAGTATCTCAAAGCTGAATCACTAGGTAGCAAAAGAGTTTCAAACTCACAGAAAAGCGATTTAGCCAACAGGAAATAATTCCATGTTTCTTAGCTTCTGGGAACTAGGTTTCTTTGTGTATTTCAATGAAACTCTGACAAAATGATTCTCTCTTGTGCCCCTCATGGCTCCCCAAATGTGGTCAATCCACCATCACGTGTTTTTTTGTTTAGAGCCTATTGGATGTTTACCCTGATTAGGCGAATTACACTGAAAACGCCTGTAGTTTAACTCCTCAATGTTTAATGCTAGAACTTTGAAAATGCAGAAAAGCACTTCAGATCACAAAAGCACACTGTGCTTCTGTCCTGGTTCAAGTATCGCAAAGCTGAATCACTAGGTAGCAAAAGAGTTTCAAACTCACAGAAAAGCGATTTAGCCAACAGGAAATAATTCCATGTTTCTTAGCTTCTGGGCACTAGGTTTCTTTGTGTATTTCAATGAAACTCTGAAAAAATGATTCTCTCATGTGCCCCTCAAGGCTCGCCAAGTTTGGTCATCCCACCATCATGGGTGTTTTGTTGCAGTCTATTGGATGTGTACACTGATTAGGCGAAAATGCCTGAAAACGCCTGTGAGTTTAATTCTTAAATGGTTAATGCTAGAACTTTAAAAACGCAAAACAACCCTTTAGTTCACAAGAGCACACTGTGCTTCTCTCCTGGTTCAAGTATCTCAAAGCTGAAGCTCTCGGTAGCAAAAGAGTTTCAAACTCACAGAAAAGCGATTTAGCCAACTGGAAATAATTCCAAGTTTCTTAGCTTCTGGGTACTAGGTTTCTTTGTGTATTTCAATGAATCTCTGACAAAATGATTCTCTCTTGTGTCCCTCATGGCTCCCCAAATTAGGTCATCTCACCATCAAGCGTTTTTTGTTCAGAGCCTATTGGATGTTTACCCTGATAAGGCGAATTTCACTGAAAACGCCTGTTAGTTTAATTAAACAATGGTTAATGCTAGAACTTTGAAAATGCAGAAAAGCACTTCAGATCACAAGAGCACACTGTGCTTCTTTCCTGGTTCACGTATCTCAAAGCTGAATCACTAGGTAACGAAAGAGTTTCAAACTCACAGAAAAGCGTTTTAGCGACCTGGAAATAATTCCATGTTTCTTAGCTTCTGGGCAAGAGGTTTCTTTCTGTATTTCAATGAAACTCTGAAGAATTGATTCTCTCATGTGCCCCTCCAGGTTCCCCAAGTTTGGTCATCCCACCATCAAGGGTGTTTTGTTTACAGTTTATTGGATGTTTACCCTGATTAGGCGAAAATGCCTGAAAACGCCTGTGAGTTTAATTCTTAAATGGTTAATGCTAGAACTTTAAAAACCCAGAAAAACACTTTAGTTCACAAGAGCACACTGTGCTTCTCTCCTGGTTCAAGTATCTCAAAGCTGCATCACTAGGTAGGAAAAGAGTTTCAAACTAACATAAAAGCGATTTAGCCAACTGGAAATAACTCCATGTTTCTTAGCTTCTGGGTACTAGGTTTCTTTGTGTATTTCCATAAAACTCTGAAAAAATGATTCTCTCTTGTGCCACTCATGGCTCCCCAAATTTGGACATCCCACCATCACGGGTTTTTTGTTTAGAGCCTATTGGATGTTTACCCTGATTAGACGAATTTCACTGAAAACGCCTGTAGTTTAATTCCTCAATGGTTAAAGCTTGAACTTTGAAAATGCAGAAAAGCACTTCATATCACAAAAGCACATTGTGCTTCTGTCCTGGTTCAAGTATCTCAAAGCTGAATCACTAGCTAGGAAAAGAGTTTCAAACTCACAGAAAAGCGATTTAGCCAACTGGAAATAATTCCATGTTTCGTAGCTTCTGGGTACTAGGTTTCTTTGTGTATTTCAATGAAACTCTGACAAAATGATTCTCTCTTGTGCCCCTCATGGCTCCCCAAATTTGGTCAATCCACTATCACGGGTTTTTAGTTTAGAGCCTATTGGATGTTAACCCTGCTTAGGCGAATTTCACTGAAAATGCCTGTTAGTTTAGTTCCTCAATGGTTAATGCTAGAACTTTGAAAATGCAGAAAAGCACTTCAGATCACAAGAGCACACTGTGCTTCTGTCCTGGTTCAAGTATCTCAAAGCTGAATCACTAGGTAGGAAAAGAGTTTCAAACTCACAGAAAAGCGATTTAGCCAACTGGAAATAATTCCATGTTTCGTAGCTTCTGGGTCTAGGTTTCTTTGTGTATTTCAATGAAACTCTCACAAAATGATTCTCTCTTGTGTCCCTCATGGCTCCCCAAATTTGGTCATCTGACCATCACGGGTTTTTGGTTTAGAGCCTATTGGATGTTTACCCTGATTAGTCGAATTTCACTGAAAACGCCTGTTAGTTTAATTCCTCAATGGTTAATGCTAGAACTTTGAAAATGCAGAAAAGCACTTCAGATCACAAGAGCACACTGTGCTTCTGTCCTGGTTCAAGTATCTCAAAGCTGAATCACTAGGTAGGAAAAGAGTTTCAAACTCACAGAAAAGCGATTTAGCCAACTGGAAATAACTCCAAGTTTCTTAGCTTCTGGGTACTAGGTTTCTTTGTGTATTTCCATGAAACTCTGAAAAAATGATTCTCTCTTGTGCCACTCATGGCTCCCTAAATTTGGACATCCCACCATCACGGGTTTTTTGTTTAGAGCCTATTCGATGTTTACCCTGATTAGACGAATTTCACTGAAAACGCCTGTAGTTTAATTCCTCAATGGTGAAAGCTTGAACTTTGAAAATGCAGAAAAGCACTTCATATCACAAAAGCACATTGTGCTTCTGTCCTGGTTCAAGTATCTCAAAGCTGAATCACTAGGTAGGAAAAGAGTTTCAAACTCACAGAAAAGCGATTTAGCCAACTGGAAATAATTCCATATTTCGTAGCTTCTGGGTACTAGGTTTCTTTGTGTATTTCAATGAAACTCTCACAAAATGATTCTCTCTTGTGCCCCTCATGGCTCCCCAAATTTGGTCAATCCACCATCACGGGAATTTTTTTGTTTAGAGCCTATTGGATGTTTACCCTGCTTAGGCGAATTTCACTGAAAATGCCTGTTAGTTTAGTTCCTCAATGGTTAATGCTAGAACTTTGAAAATGCAGAAAAGCACTTCAGATCACAAGAGCACACTGTGCTTCTTTCCTGGTTCAAGTATCTCAAAGCTGAATCACTAGGTAGCAAAAGAGTTTCAAACTCACAGAAAAGCGATTTAGCCAACAGGAAATAATTTCATGTTTCTTAGCTTCTGGGCACTAGGTTTCTTTGTGTATTTCAATGAAACTCTGAAAAAATGATTCTCTCATGTGCCCCTCAAGGGTCGCCAAGTTTGGTCATCCCACCATCATGGGTGTTTTGTTGCAGTCTATTGGATGTTTACACTGATTAGGCGAAAATGCCTGAAAACGCCTGTGAGTTTAATTCTTAAATGGTTAATGCTAGAACTTTAAAAACGCAAAACAACCCTTTAGTTCACAAGAGCACACTGTGCTTCTCTCCTGGTTCAAGTATCTCAAAGCTGAAGCTCTCGGTAGCAAAAGAGTTTCAAACTCACAGAAAAGCTATTTAGCCAACTGGAAATAATTCCAAGTTTCTTAGCTTCTGGGTACTAGGTTTCTTTGTGTATTTCAATGAATCTCTGACAAAATGATTCTCTCTTGTGTCCCTCATGGCTCCCCAAATTAGGTCATCTCACCATCAAGCGTTTTTTGTTCAGAGCCTATTGGATGTTTACCCTGATAAGGCGAATTTCACTGAAAACGCCTGTTAGTTTAATTAAACAATGGTTAATGCTAGAACTTTGAAAATGCAGAAAAGCACTTCAGATCACAAGAGCACACTGTGCTTCTTTCCTGTTTCACGTATCTCAAAGCTGAATCACTAGGTAACGAAAGAGTTTCAAACTCACAGAAAAGCGTTTTAGTGACCTGGAAATAATTCCATGTTTCTTAGCTTCTGGGCAAGAGGTTTCTTTCTGTATTTCAATGAAACTCTGAAGAATTGATTCTCTCATGTGCCCCTCCAGGTTCCCCAAGTTTGGTCATCCCACCATCAAGGGTGTTTTGTTTACAGTTTATTGGATGTTTACCCTGATTAGGCGAAAATGCCTGAAAACGCCTGTGAGTTTAATTCTTAAATGGTTAATGCTAGAACTTTAAAAACCCAGAAAAACACTTTAGTTCACAAGAGCACACTGTGCTTCTCTCCTGGTTCAAGTATCTCAAAGCTGCATCACTAGGTAGGAAAAGAGTTTCAAACTAACATAAAAGCGATTTAGCCAACTGGAAATACTCCAGGTTTCTTAGCTTCTGGGTACTAGGTTTCTTTGTGTATTTCCATGAAACTCTGAAAAAATGATTCTCTCTTGTGCCACTCATGGCTCCCCAAATTTGGACATCCCACCATCACGGGTTTTTTGTTTAGAGCCTATTGGATGTTTACCCTGATTAGACGAATTTCACTGAAAACGCCTGTAGTTTAATTCCTCAATGGTTAAAGCTTGAACTTTGAAAATGCAGAAAAGCACTTCATATCACAAAAGCACATTGTGCTGCTTCTGTCCTGGTTCAAGTATCTCAAAGCTGAATCACTAGCTAGGAAAAGAGTTTCAAACTCACAGAAAAGCGATTTAGCCAACTGGAAATAATTCCATGTTTCGTAGCTTCTGGGTACTAGGTTTCTTTGTGTATTTCAATGAAACTCTGACAAAATGATTCTCTCTTGTGCCCCTCATGGCTCCCCAAATTTGGTCAATCCACTATCACGGGTTTTTTTGTTTAGAGCCTATTGGATGTTAACCCTGCTTAGGCGAATTTCACTGAAAATGCCTGTTAGGTTAGTTCCTCAATGGTTAATGCTAGAACTTTGAAAATGCAGAAAAGCACTTCAGATCACAAGAGCACACTGTGCTTCTGTCCTGGTTCAAGTATCTCAAAGCTGAATCACTAGGTAGGAAAAGAGTTTCAAACTCACAGAAAAGCGATTTAGCCAACTGGAAATAATTCCATGTTTCGTAGCTTCTGGGTCTAGGTTTCTTTGTGTATTTCAATGAAACTCTCACAAAATGATTCTCTCTTGTGTCCCTCATGGCTCCCCAAATTTGGTCATCTGACCATCACGGGTTTTTGGTTTAGAGCCTATTGGATGTTTACCCTGATTAGGTCGAATTTCACTGAAAACGCCTGTTAGTTTAATTCCTCAATGGTTAATGCTAGAACTTTGAAAATGCAGAAAAGCACTTCAGATCACAAGAGCACACTGTGCTTCTGTCCTGGTTCAAGTATCTCAAAGCTGAATCACTAGGTAGGAAAAGAGTTTCAAACTCACAGAAAAGCGATTTAGCCAACTGGAAATAACTCCAAGTTTCTTAGCTTCTGGGTACTAGGTTTCTTTGTGTATTTCCATGAAACTCTGAAAAAATGATTCTCTCTTGTGCCACTCATGGCTCCCTAAATTTGGACATCCCACCATCACGGGTTTTTTGTTTAGAGCCTATTCGATGTTTACCCTGATTAGACGAATTTCACTGAAAACGCCTGTAGTTTAATTCCTCAATGGTGAAAGCTTGAACTTTGAAAATGCAGAAAAGCACTTCATATCACAAAAGCACATTGTGCTTCTGTCCTGGTTCAAGTATCTCAAAGCTGAATCACTAGGTAGGAAAAGAGTTTCAAACTCACAGAAAAGCGATTTAGCCAACTGGAAATAATTCCATATTTCGTAGCTTCTGGGTACTAGGTTTCTTTGTGTATTTCAATGAAACTCTCACAAAATGATTCTCTCTTGTGCCCCTCATGGCTCCCCAAATTTGGTCAATCCACCATCACGGATTTTTTGTTTAGAGCCTATTGGATTTTTACCCTGCTTAGGCGAATTTCACTGAAAATGCCTGTTAGTTTAGTTCCTCAATGGTTAATGCTAGAACTTTGAAAATGCAGAAAAGCACTTCAGATCACAAGAGCACACTGTGCTTCTGTCCTGGTTCAAGTATCTCAAAGCTGAATCACTAGGTAGCAAAAGAGTTTCAAACTCACAGAAAAGCGATTTAGTGACCTGGAAATAATTCCATGTTTCTTAGCTTCTGGGCAAGAGGTTTCTTTCTGTATTTCAATGAAACTCTGAAGAATTGATTCTCTCATGTGCCCCTCCAGG
>JAKELJ010000334.1:0-34514 GCA_025594165.1 Tamias sibiricus
CAGATGTGCCCACCACCAACACACCCTCACCGGATGCAGATGCGCCCACGCCACCAACACCCCTCAACCGGATGCAGATGTGCCCACACCAACCAACACCACCCTCTACGGATGCCGATGCGCCCACGCCACAAACACTCCCTCACCGGATGCCAGATGTGCCCACGCCACCAACACACCTCACCGGATGCAGATGTGCCCATCCCACCACCAACACACCTCTCAACGGATGGCAGATGCGCCCACGCACCAACTCTCCCTCACCCAGTCTTGTCAGATGTGCCCACACAACCAACACACACCTCCACCGATGCAGTTATGCGCCCACCACCACCAACAACCCTCACCAGATGCAGATGTGCCACACACCAACCACACCCTCACCGGAGTGCAGATGCGCCACGCACAAACACACCCTCATCCAGATGCAGATGTGCCCACACCTTCCAACACACCCTCACCAGATGCAGATGCGCCCTGCACCAACACACCCTCACGATGCAGAAGCGCCCACGCCACACAACACACCTTCACCTGTTGCAGATGCGCCCACGCCACCAACACACCCTCACCAGATGCATATGCGCCCCACCTCACCATCACACCCTCACCGGATGCAGATGTGCCACCACCAACTACACCTCACCGGAGGCAGTTGTTGCCTCCAGCACCAACAACACCCTCTACCAGATGCAGATGCGCCCACGCCACCAACACCACCTCACCAGATGCAGATGTGCACCACCATCACACCCTCACCAGATGCAGATGTGCCCACCACCAACACACCCTCACCAGATGCGATGCGCCCAGCACCAACACACCCTCACAGATCAGATGCGCACCTCGCCACCAACACACCCTCACCAGATGCATATGCGCCCACACCAAAAACAACCACCTTCTCCAGCCCTCAGACACTCTCACGCCAGCCCCAGTCCCTAAGCGGCCACGCTGTACCGGGGAAGGCCCTGACGGAGGCCTGTGGGGGGACCTCCTTTCTTCAGTGAGTAGCTGGTCGGCGACCTGTGTGGGAGTCGTTGGCCCCAAGGACACATGCAGGGATTCTGGCCCCTGAGCTGCTGGGGCGGGTGGACGCCCTCCGCTCTCCTTCTGCCTCAGGGGGCAGTTGCACCTCTACTCCCACCAGGGTCAACCCACCAGAAACAGGAGGGCCCGCCTGGAGGTCTCCAGCGGTCGGCACTGCTCCAGGTCTGCCCGCTGCCATGCCCAGGCCTGCGCTTCTTCACAGCCCCACAGGCTCTGACCAGGCCCCAGCCGACCCTCACGCCCTCCCTGCACCCAGGAGGTTGGTCCCAGGGGCACTCCAGAGAAGCCTGCCAGAGGGACACGGGCCCGTGCTCTCGGCGGCCTGTGTGACCTGGCCACCGCCTGCACTTTGACTAAGGCCAGACAGCAGAGACAGGGTGGCCACAGGGGTCTGCCTTGCTCCCAGGCACTGCTAGGCAGGACAAAGCACACAGCACCCCTGGCGGCATTTGTGGCAAAGGCCCTGGCAGAGGGACCCGTCAAGCACACCAGGAGGCCACTGGCAGACAAGGGCCCAAAGCGCGCGGTCCTCACAGAACCGGGACTGCCTCCTGCGTGCAAGGCCTGGGCCACCATGTTGGCGCGGCCAGACCAGAAGGAGTGGGAGGAGCCCCGCAGGCAGCGTAGGCGGAGGCTTGACGGGGGTGCGGACGAACGGGCTCGGGACGGAGACGCGGGCATGGCATCTTCTGGGCATCAGAGTTTGACTCAGGTGCTCTGTTGATTTGACACGCGAGTATCGGAAAAAGAGAACTGTTACCTAGAGGGAACGCCACTTCTGGAGACGCACAGTAACGTCTAGTTATATACTAAACACTTAGGAAACAATAATAAAAACTGTGGGAGATGATAACATAATAATAATAAAAAATTAGGAAAATTTAGGATTAGTAACGGCACTTCATACCATTGTAAAAAGGACTAATGGGGGACTGGGGCTGTGGCTCAGCGTTAGAGCGCTCACCTAGCATGGTGTGAGGCACTGGGTTCGATCCTCAGCACCACATAAAAAATTAAATTAAATACAATAAAAGGCTTGTCGTCCACCAACAAGTTAAAAAAACATAGGGTTAAAGGGTGTTTGTAGCTCTGTGCTTTTACCTAGCATGCAGTCCCTGGGCTCAATCCCCGGTGGGTTTTTTAAAACTTTTTTAAAAAAGAAAAAAAAAATCAGTTTGTCAGAAAGGTACAAAATGGTGTATGATACCTAATAACATGAATTCAAAAACTAAATAACAACAATTGACAGAAGCAAAAAGACAGAAAAATCTACCATTGGTTTTGGTATATCTCTAACCTGCTTCAGTGAATGAAAGATTAAGCAAAGGGTTTGGGGTTGTGGCTCAGCGGTGGAGCATTTGTATAGCATGCGCGGGCCTGGGTTCTATCCTAGACATTACATATAATGAATAAAATAAAGGGGTTGGTCATAGTACAATTAAAAAATGTTCATCAACATCTAAAAAAAAAAAAAAGATCGAGCATATGGATTCCACACAGGAAATCTGTGGACATGGTGATAGCCGCCTGGACCTCACCCTGCAGAGGACTCCTGGGGGCCCAGGCGCACTTCTCAGGCAGCCATAGGGTGAAGAGACCAAGGCCCGGATCCTCCATCCAAAGTGCACTAAACCAAACCGGACGTAGCTGACACTAAGATGATGGAGACAGGTTTCCTAAATCTTAAAAAATCAAGCAGCACACTTTACAAAATAAATATAAAAAATAACTCATGAAGGAGAAATCAGATGGAATTCAAAAGTGCCTTGAAAGTAAATGATACACGGAAAATATGAGACATCAAAAGAACTACAATGCAGCTAGAGTGGGAAATAAAGGAAATGTATAGCTTTAAATGCACATTTCAGAAAAGGAAAACAATGCAGGCAGGGCACTGTGGCCACACCTGCCATACCCAGTGACTCTCAGGAGGCTAAGGCAGGAGGATAGGCAAGTTTGAGGCAGCCTCAAAACTTAGCAAGACCCTGTCTCAAATTAAAAAAACAAAAAAGGGCCTGTGATGTGCCTCAGTGATAAAATCACCTTTGGGGTTCATCCCCAGAACCTCAAAATAATTACTAAAGTGTTTTACCAAAATGAAATCCAGGTTAATGTATTTCAATCCAATATCTCCAAATCTTTTAGGGGGGAAACTTTATATAAGCATTTCACTAAATAGGTCAAAAAAAAAACTCTTTCCAACACTTCCTGTGAGGCATAATTTAATATCAAAACATGACACTACAGCATAAACGAGACATAGGGCTATGCCAAGGTTTCTCATAAAACAGGCACAAATAATCTAAACAATGCTATTTGTAAATTCAAAATTCAGTGACAGAAAAAAAATGCAACATAACCTCGTGGGGTCTCTTCCAGGAATGAAAAATTGGTTTTGTGTTTGAAAAGTTATCAGAACAATACTCCTATTAATTAGTCCAGTGGGGAGAAATAACCAATGGGTGGGGGAATATTATCACCAAGGCAATATGGAGAAGAAAGCACATGATAAAAATGTGGCAACCTTGTTCATTATGAAGCTCCTACTAAGCCAGCAATAAAAGGAAACGTTACCACCTACAGACACCATAGTGCCCCCTCTTAAGTTTGGAGCAAAATAAAAATGTCACACTTGGTTTTTTTGAGAAGACTAGCAATGCATAATGCAAGAAAAGAAAATAAAAAGTCATGAAGATTGAAAATATTTTGTAGCATGAGGGACTGTATGTGTGGGAAAGTCTAGATGAATCTATTCATCCTAGAATTCAATACAGTGTACTTAGTGAGGTCACCAATTACTAAGTCAGGCACAGAAAACAACTGTATTTTCATCATGCAAGAAAAGGTGCAGAAAAATGAAACTAAAAACTGTCATCTTCAGCAGCATCAAAAACATCGAATATCTACGAGTAAATCAAACACGGAAGTCCTGTGTATATCACCCTGAAAATTGACACTGCCCTGAGAATTAAAGAAGAGTCGTGTTCAAGGGTTAGGAATAGTCAATATTGTTAAATGTTGATTCGTCTCCAAAGTTGATCTATAGTCGGAGGCCTTGTTGGGCGAGCTGGCTAAGATTGCGGTTGACAATGGCCATGGAGATGTTTGGGCATTGCCGCCTTCCTAGTCTCGTTGGGACTTGGCCGGGGGATCTCGTGGGCCTTGGCCTGGGATCTCGAGGGACTATTGAGGAGATTGCTGATTGGGTCTGCTCTCCATTTGGTTTTTATTTCGTGTGTTGGTTTTCGTGGTGTGTGTGGTGCGTGTTAAAGTCGTTTGGTTAGAGCCAAGAGAGAAAAGTTCTCAGTATAAAAAAGTCCTATTTTCCGTTCGCCTCTGAACTTCTTTTCCACGGGCTTCATTGCTCCAAGCAGCCATCGCTTCAGGTGGCAACAGATCTATACGAGCTCAATGTAATAATGATTAAAATCCAGCATGGTTTGTATGTCATGTAAATTAGCAATTTGGATCCTAGCAATTTACCATGGCAGTGCACAAGTCCAAGAAAACCTAAGCAATCTTGATGAATAGGGTCAGCGGCCTTACACCGCCCAATATAAGACTTATTCTAGAAGCTACCTGGAGCCCTCAGGTGGTGTGGAGCATGCTCATTCTTCCAGCTGGTCTTGAGGGTGAGGCAAGAGAATCAAGTTTGAGGACAGCTGGGAAAACTTAGCAAAAATCTCGCCTCAAAAATTTGAAAGGGAAAATAAAAGTAAGAAAGCTTCGGGAATCAGAATGGTGGCACAGAGTAAGGATGGCCAGCAAGCTCAGCAGGGTAGAAGGGAGCCCCACCACACCTGATAATGGGGAATTGCCAGAGAGATTGCCAGAACAGACGGGGTCCACGACTGCATGACCCAAGGGACCTTGCCAGGCAGAGGCTGAGTCCCTGGCACAGAATGGGATCCTGCACCTGGTTGGACAACCAGGAAGCTGAGGCCTTGGATATACAAATGGGGGGTGACCCCGGCCTCACTCCATATGCACCTCACAATCCCAGTGCATTGAGAACCCCAATGAGAAAAGTGGAATCAAAACACTTTTAAAAGAAAAAACGCAGGAGCGTGGGATGTGTCAGCGGAAGGGCCTCAGCCTAGTCACGTGCGCGACCCGGTTCGAACCTCAGCACCACGTAAAAATACATGCTTTGTGTACAACTAAAGCAAATACATAAATAATTAAAAAAAAAAAAAGAAAGAAAACAGCAGGGTAGTGCTCCTCCGGAAAGAGTAGGTACAGAGTCTTAAACAGGACAGCCAAAGCACTAAAGAGATAGAGACTGAAAGTAAACACGCTGAAACTGGAAGCCCTGGTTTACTGAAGGAATTGGTTAAGTGGACTCAAGTGGCCCCACAGATATTTATGAAATAGGAACTGACTAAAGACCTGGCCGAGCCCATGCCACGAACTCCCACGACAGCAATGAAACACCCAACCTTGACCTCAAGCCGAGATCTGGAAGGAACACTCCAACAGGGCCGTGGAGAACGCTGATAGGTGGCCTGCCCACGGCCAGAGCGCCCCAGCACAAACCATACCGAAGACGCCCACCAGCGGCGGGTTGCCGGCTTCCTCCCACCTCCGGCTCAGCGGCACTGTCAGCACCCCTGCGAAGCAGAGCGGGCGCCCGCCTGCCCTGCATGCTTGCACACCCAGGACTTCAGACGTTTGCCAACCACTCACGACCGCCTGAAGAAAGGGAAGCACAGGCAGCAGGAGTCCCCCCACCCGCGCCCTGCCCAGCGCCGGCCAGGTGGCCGTGAGGGCTAGGGCACCTCTGCCGTGAGCACCTGTTGGAACATTGGCCTGCCTGACCCACTTAAGGCCTTGAGGACGGCGGGGACAGCCCCCCTCTGAGCGCTGCCCGACCCTGGGCAGCCAAAGCGGGTACAGACTGTTTTCTTTTCTGGGCGGGTCTCTCCAATCACGAACAAGGCAGATGAACAGCCTCTCTCGCAGGACTCCCATGCTGCCTCGCAGCGCCTCCATTCAGGCCGTCCGCAACCTAGCCGGAGCAGAGGGCACAGGGAGCAAGGTCAGCTGGCAGGGCTGGGTGTGGAAGGTCCAGGTTAGGGGACAGGTCTGGGGCTAGGTTGTACCGGTCAGGGAAACAGGTCTGGGGGAGAGGAAGGCACCCGGTTGGGGCCCAGATCTGGGTGTGGGGGGAGGAACAGCAGGGGGACCAGCCTGGGACCAGCAATGGCGGGTGCGCTGGCGGGGAGCATCCAGGGCGCCGGGAGGGCGTGGGCCGGGGAGCCCTCAGCGAGGGAAGACGCCGGGTCCGAGCGCGGGGCCGTGGGCGGGGAGCCCGTGGGCCCAGGTGGTTGAGGACCGGCGCCGCGGGACCCGCTGCACACACCCGGACCGAACCCCCGAGGCGCGCGCGCCGCGCCCCCGCCCCCCGCCTCGACCTCCCCGGTAGTCCCCTGCGGTTGCCCGGGGCGACGGGCCCCGTCGGCGCGACACTTCCGGACACTCCGTGCAGGACCCCGGCGCGGGCGTGCAGGGCCCGGGGCGCGCTTGCTGCGGCCGGCCCGGGGCGTGGGGCCTGCGCGGGCGCGCGGGCGGCGGGGGGGCGGGGGGCCGCGGGCGCGGCGCGCGGGGGGCCGCGGGCCTCCGCCGGGACGTCCGGTCCGTGTCGCTCAGGCTGGGCTCGGGCTGGCGTTTCTGGTCCCCGGCTGCTGTCCGAGTAAACAAGCGCGGGGCCGGGGGCCCGGGGCGCAGGCCCAAGCGGGCCATGCGTCTGGGGAGGGCCCCCGCGAGTGGCCTCGACCCCCCGCCCGGGTCCCACGCGCTTTGGCCCCGAGCACGGAGGTCTGGGACACACGGACCCGCGCCAGGCACTTAAAGTCGCCGGCCAAGTCCACTAAAGACCGCGGTCACACCCTGCCCCTCCCCGGTCACCAGCCCAGCCCCACGCCTCCTGTGCTGGCCCACACGACACACCCAGGCGGGGGCCGAAGTGGGGAGTGCAGGACGCGCTGTAAGTGGTGTGGTTCCTTCCCTACAAGCAGCACACTGCCCTCATCCCTGTGGCCAGGGGTGTGCACTGGCCCGCGGGGCGGTGGCCATGGGTGGCAAGGAGCAGGTAGTGCATCCCACAAGGTAGCCTGGCGCAGCCGTATGGGCGACCTGGGAGTGACCCACCCCGCACGTGGGC
The DNA here is from genome assembly GCA_025594165.1 of Tamias sibiricus. Taxonomy (NCBI): domain Eukaryota; kingdom Metazoa; phylum Chordata; class Mammalia; order Rodentia; family Sciuridae; genus Tamias; species Tamias sibiricus. The sequence goes on from JAKELJ010000334.1 coordinate 7,214, forward strand.
ACTTCCCCGTGGTTTTGCAGGACCATTCCTTCCTGGCCAGTAATTGCATACCACCCCGGGCCCGCTGCAGCTGGCTGGTTTTAAAGTACAACATTAATATAGTTTTATAAGAGATAAGTTATAGGTTTAATGAATACTAGTCAATAGGATAACAGATACGACCATAAACTAGAGATTAATAAATATAAGTTAATAAGATCAAAATTATTGTTATAGATGCTTCAGGTAAGCTTTAGTTTTTAAGATAGAACTAACAACTACAGTAGCATAAAGCATATAGCATTAATAAATACTTAGATTAGAAGACTTAATGATGATATAATGATAAGATATAAGACAAAATAAAAGTTATAATTTAGTGGTTGGGGGCATAAGTATAACAAGAGTAATAAATAAAATGCTAAGATAATATAAGTAAAGTTTACAAGATAAAAACATGAAAAAAAGGTAAAGTCCTATGGAGGTTAGGAATCCTTGTAAGGCCAAGCTCAGCTACAGTTACACCATTGCTGTTCCAGTTCCCAAAAAAGATTTAGTTTTGTGTAACAGTTAGTGGCCTGCGAATGTTGCTGAGACCTAGACAGCACCGTCCCACCTTGGGGTCTCCTAGTTTCTGTTTCTGCGATGTAGCCCCCAAAGTGCTAAGAACCCAAACTGTACACCCGCCCAAGGGGGCCCTTAGTTACTGCTTGGGGACTCTACTCTGGTCTTCCATTACCTACTGGTCCTAGCTTCTGTAGATTGCTTGTTTTGCCATATGCAAAGGAAAGTCCCTGAGCTGTGGTTTTTGCATCCTTAAACATCACAGGTCTCATGCCACAGGACGCGTGAAACGGCTGTATACTCCCTAGGAGCCTCATCTCTATAGCGGCAGCCCCCGGCCAGGTAAGAAAAGCACACTAATTTGATTCTCCTCCATAACAATTGCCTTTCTTCTTGTTCTGCCCAGCCTAGCTTTTGGGGGCGGTTAGGAGAGACCCACCCACTCCGTCAGGGCAATCGCTGCTGGGGATGGTTAGAACAGTGGAGGTTCTCTACATTTATGGTTTAAACGCATCTCATTTTAGGAAGTTCTCACCTCTATGCCCAGGGCAGGCAGCTTCTCCTGGGCTCACATGTCTCCACGCACCAACACCTCTGCTCGCTCCATGCCCACCTCCAGGGGGTCCCTAAAATGAAGGGAAGAGGATTACCAAGACTGCCCTTCCGCTCGGCTCACCCTCTTGTGTTACATCTCCCTTTGTTCAGAACCTGGCCGGGCGATGCCCTCGAGACCCATAGACAGGCTGCTGGCCACATTTGATGTTAGCATTTATTGTTCTAGAGCATTAAATGATTCCAACAAAAATTGTATAAATCCAAACTGGCAATCTTGAAGCTCCACTTGGGCGGAAGGTTTAGTTCTGTGAAGTGCTAGCCAGAGTATCCTCCGGCCACATTGTCCTGGCACCGAGTGCTCGACTCTGACCCCAGAACAAAAAAAACACAAAAAGATGACCACTGCCCCCGGCAGTCCTGGGACTCCGCCCACTTCAGGAGCAGGGGGCAGGTCCAGCATGGCCTCCCCAACCCAGAGCTGCAGGGAGGAATGTGCCGCCCGCCCTGAGGGCCTGGGCCTCCTGCAGGCAGGCTGAGGTCCCTGGTGGTGCTTGTCTGGCAGTGGCCTAGCTGGCCCTGGCTTTGTCCTCTGAGCTGCCCAGGACGAGGGCTGCAGAGAGGTCGCCCAGGGCTAGGAGAACAGTCACCCTTCTTGCACACTTCCAGCTTCCCCAGTCTTACCTGCCTTCCTCGTCACCAACTGAAAATAACGACCTCCCTGCTGATTCCTGGCACATAGGGCCACTGGCTCAGGAGTAAGATGCCTGGGAAGGTCCCTCACAACCCCCTGGCCAGGGCTGCCCATCCCGCTCAACCCCTGGTCCTGCTGGTCCTTTGTGCTAACGGCATCCAGGCCTTTCTGCAGCCGCCCGGGCAGGGCCGCTAACACCCAGCCTCAGGGAAGAGCGGACATCAGGTGTCCCCGAGCTCGCTGCTCATCGCGTGCAGGGAGAGAGAAAACACTGAGAACGACAGGACCAGATGGGCCAGGAATTCCCAACACAATCCCTGATACTAGGGCGCACCCGACTCGCCGGGGATTCGCGGGTTGCCGTGGTCCAGCGGGGAAGGTTCCTGTGTCCTCTGGGGGAGGCCAAGAGGGCAGAGGGCCGCAAGCCAACTTGCCCGGCCATGGTTTTCACTCGAAGACAATGTTAGTCTCACCCCAAAACTGTCCGCGTAGCCATGGACAGCCGTAGCAGTTGGACATGCCAGAGAGGACCTGCCCGAGACACCAACAGCGGACCTGGCCTGAGCACTGGTGAGCAGGGGCAGTCAGGCAGTTGAGAGGCCTCATGGGCACAGGGGACGGCCCAAGGGGGGGGGGGGGGGGGGGGGGGGGGGGGGGCCACTCAAATGGGGTCCATCCTGCCAAGTTGCAAAGAGGCTCAGCCTCGCCTGTTCCCCGCCACAGTGGTGGTGAGCGGCAAGGGGTCACGTGCCCCCCCCCCCCCCCCCCCCCCCCCCCCCAGTATCCAACAGCCCCACACTCAAGCTCCCGTCGCCAAGAATACTGGTGGTCAGAGGCCATCGCAAAGCTTCCCAACTGGACGGTGGACTCCCAGGGACCCCCTCCAGGGATGGGGGGGAGGTGGAAGGCCTCTTCTGTATGCTGGGTGCATGGAAGACCAGGGTTGGAGACTTTGGGGTGAAGTGGAGGCGACTGGTGCGAGGCCAAGCCCTGGGGGTGGACAGAGTGCTGCTCTCGGCGAGTAGGGACAAGCGGGCGCTAGGCGTGGGCTGGGCGGGGAGTGGGCATTTCTCAGGAGGGGGACAAAGTGAGGCAGAGCCCGAGCACCCACAGGCCACAGGGGAGGGCACACGCGGGTGCCGGGGCCAGAGTGGGACTGGAAACGACGGTTAGGGGCGTCTGCCCAGACCCCTGAAGCCGTTCCTCCACAGGGCCGGGTGGCTGGGGCCCGCTGGCGTGGCACTGAGCTGGCGGGTCCCGAGGGTACACACAGTCCACATTCACCTAACTTCAAGTTAAGCAGTAATGAGGAGGAGGCACGCTGCCCCCCAGGGAGGGAAGGGGTGAGGTTAGAGTTCGTGGCCGCAGGACGGGTCCGCGCATGCTGGACGCACTGTGGTCACTGGTCCCATCAGCACCACAACGGCTCCTCCAGGCCTTCTCCATTGTTCAAACTCCTTCAGGGGGGGGTTTCTGGCCACCTGTGGGGAGACAGGGCCTGGGTCCGCCTCACAGCAGAGCCACCCTCCCTCGGCGGCCAGCAGGCTCGGCCAGGAGGGAGGAGCGAGGCCCAGGTGGCTGCGGGAGAGGTCAGAAGGCTTCCGGGTCCTGCATGTCCTCCGGGACGACACACGCCCTCACTCAGGGCTGGCCTCCACAGGAGTGGAGCCTGGGGATCGGGGCAGGCTCCATGGAGGTGGGTCCTGGCGGCACTGGAAGAGGTCACTGAGACATGAGGAAGGCACCTACTGCCGGGCAGCGGGCGACCGACAAGCAGCAGCCACCGTGAGCGTCCGAGCCCCGCCCGGGCAGTCTGGACTTGTGGAGCACAGTGTGAGCCCCCAGCAACTGACTCACCCTGGACTCGGACAGATCCACTCTGGGGGACCCAGCCAGGCCCTCCAGTAGCTCCCCGGAGCCACTGGTCCAGAGCACGTGGGCCCGTGGCCCGATGATCCCAACGGGCCGTCGGGACCGCTGGGCGAGGACACCACCAGAAAGGGCCAGCTCAAGGAGGAAGCCCCGGCAGTCAGCCGTGTGGGGCCTCGGGACTCAGGCTGGTCCGCAGGAGGTTGGGGCCAAGAGGCAGGGTCTGGGCAGAGGGCCCTCCAGGTTGGCCCTGTGGGACCCTGGCGGAGGGGTGGGCGTGACCAGGGGCTGGGGGGGGGTGACAAGGGGGGGGGGGGGGGCCCATGTTCCAGGCCGGTGGGCAACCCTCTGGAACGCCGGGGAGGGACTCATGATGCTGGGAGGTCCACGGAAAGAGGCACAGTGACTGCCGGAGCCCGAGGAAGCCCGCTGCCCTGGCACTGATGTTCAGCGGGAGCCGAGGAAGCCCGCGGCCCTGGCACTGTGGTCTGCGGGAGCCGCGGAAAGGGAAAGCCCGCCGGCCGCTGGCACTGTGTCTGCGGGAGCCGAGGAAGCGGCCGCGGCCCTGGCACTTGCAGGATCAGGAGTGGGTCTGGCATCTGCCTAGATTCTTATTAGCTGACCGTGTTTTCTGATTTACTCCCTCTCACAGATATTTCTGGATCTATCTTGAAAATACGAAAAGGCGGTGACAGAGGTCTTGAAGGACATCAGAGCAGGGCAGGGGTCCCACCTCTTCGTGGGTCCCTCAGCGGCCCCCAGGATGAGGAGTCTGGGAGAACAGGCCACTCACTCCCCCTCGGGGCGGGTCCTGGTGGCTGGTCTGGTTGTCCCAGCACGCCCCCTGCAGCCTGGCGCTTGACCTTGATAGCTCGCGCACTGGAGGACGGTGCCCGTGTTGAGGCGCCCTGCAGCAGCAGCACGAGCAGCAGCAGCAGCAGCACAGCAGGTCGTAGGGCACATGCGGTGCAGAGCGCCGTGAGCAAGCCAGCCCCCCGCCCGGCCTGCGGGCAGCAGGACGGCCGGGGCTTCCCCAGCACCCAGCACCACGAGCCCCCTCCAGCTCCCTGCACACCACGAGCGCCGCGGAGGCCACCAGGCCCTGGGGGACACAACACTGGCTTCTGCTCCCCTCCCACCCCAAGGGACCACAAGGACAGATAAGAGCCCACACGACCACTGCACGTCACACTCAGGCGGAGCTGGCAAGAAGGGACCACAGCCATCCAATGAGGGAAGGAAGGAGAGCTGAGGGTGGGGTCCTGGGGCAGAGTGGGGACTCTGACCCACCAGCAGTGCCCAGCCCTGGAGACGCAGGACGAGTGCCGTGGGGAGGGGCAGGACGTGGGAAGGGCTGGGGGTCTGGGGGGAGGACAGGCCCGGGGCCTGGTGGCCAGAGGGCCCCGGCCACGGGGACACTGCACGTAGGGTGCAGCAAGGGGAAAGCCTATCTGTAAAAGCACCCGGCACCTGCTGCTCCACACAGGGACGTCCCTCAGGTGGCCATGAAACACAAAGCAACTACACACCCTCAGGGCAGAGCCCGCTGAAGGGGAGGCAGTGGGAGGGAAGCCGGCACAGTCCCCAGGGGACGACGCGGTGCTGGCCTTCTGCAGCCAGCCCTGGGCCCTGTCACTGAAGTGCATGTGGAACAAGCAGGGGCATCCCCAGAGGGGCCCCAGCCCGCCTGGTCAAAAAGAAGGAGGCAGCTGCCCACTCCGCCCTCCCCTGGGCACAAGGTCCTGGCACAGGTGAAGACAGCCCTGGCAGAGAACGGGAAGAGAACCAGCAGACCTCCCGGGCAGGAGCACTGCGGAGGAGGGGCTGAGGAAAAGATGGTGTTTTAATTTTTAAAAAAGTGACTAAAGGGGCGGGGACTGTGGCTCAGCAGTAGTGAGCGATCGCCCCAAAGCACGGGAGAGGCACTGGGTTCAATCCTCAGCACCTCGTTAAAATAAACAAAGGTATATGTGTCCACCTCGTGAACTTAAAAAATATATCTAAAAACAAGTTGACTGAAGGGTCTCAGGAGAGAAAAGGTCCAGTTGGATCTGGAACTGTTTCTCACTATAACCATGGCTGATGACGCTGCTTAGATGCTCCAGATGCAACTCTGGACATGTGGAAGAAGCCCCCACGCAGGGGCCAGGAGCAGAGGGAAGCCGCGGCCAGGCCCCGCACCACTCCACGCCTGGAGGGCGCCTCCCGAGGAAGCAAGCATCCACAAAGGCCACTAGAAAGTGAAGTGGGAGAGCAGGAGCAGAGCTCGCCCCAGCTTCCCAGGCGGGGCAGCAGAGGCTCTGCCCAGCACCGGGGGCACAAGCTCGCTTCACCTGCGTGGCAAAAGCAGAGCTCTCACCAGCCAGTGCCCTGAGCTGTTGGCTCCTGCCACGAGGGTGGGGGTTGGTGGCCGGCCCCAGGCAGGGCACGCGGCCTCCCTGGCCCTGCCGGCCCTCTCCAGCCAGCTTTCATATAGTGTCACTGTGCTGCAGATGGCTGGAATCAGCCGTGCTCTGTCCCTTAGGGATGGCCGGATTAGGCTGGTTACAGCCATACAGGGTAGTAAAGGAGACAGAATACAGCCGGCCCCTGGGTGCTCAGGTGGCAGGAAGCCCTGTTTGGGGAGATGGCTTTGGAATTGCGGTTATTGACTATGAGCCGTGGAGATTTGGGCATTGTCGCCTTCCGTAGTCTCACGGGACTTGTCCCGGGATTCTCGAAAAGGTGACTTGGCCGAATCGAAAATTGCTGATCGGAAGGTCAGCACCCATTTTGGTGAGCTACCTACTTAGTGTGTACGTGTGTTAGCTCGTTGTTAAAACCAAGGAGAGAAAAGTTATCAAAATAACAAGCTGTTTGTCTCCAGTTTTTGCCTCTGAACTTCTTTCCCGCGGCTCCGTTTGCTCCAAGCACTTCAGGCAGGCAACACTCAGGAACCATCAGAATAACAGTTAAAAAGAAAAAAAGTTGGGTTTGGTGGCCCACACCTGTAATCCCAGCAACTCGGGAGGCTGAGGCAGGAAGATCACATGTTTGAGGCCAGCATCAGCAACTTAGTGAGGGCCTGTACTCTAAAATAAAAAACGCAAAAATAAAAGGGGCTGGGAATGTTGCTCCGGGGTTTGAGCACCGACATGGTGGTTTCAATCCCATGACCAAAGAAAAGGAAGAAAAAAAGAAAATGAAAAGCCAAGGTCCGGAGCGATGGCTACAGAGGTCCATCGCTCTCGCACGGAAGCGGAAGGCTGTGTGATGTGGTTGCCACAGAGATCCGCAAGTCGACATGGGGGGGGGGGTGGCCGCACCGGCTTTCCCGTAAGCAGGTCTTTTACACAGCTTCTTTGACTTTGGAACCATACAAAATGCTTTATATATTTTACAAATTCTCACCAAAAAGGTTGCTTGTCATTCTGCAGCACATATACTGGACTTGGAGTGATAAAGAGGGAGATCAGATTGGCCCCTGTGCAAGGATGTCACGCAGATATCATGGAAGCATTCCCATATTTAAAAAAGAAAATAATATATATATATTCTATATATATGTGATACACACAACACACATACCATATACTACATATATATATTTATATATGGTAATCAAATAAGGGAAAAAGGAGGGGCTGGAAGTTGTGGCTCAGTGGTAGAAGCACTATGTCTTGCATGTGTGGAAAGGCACTGAGGTTCGATTCCTCAGCACCCCACTATATAATTAAAATAATGGTAGTTGTGTCCCATCTATACTCAAAGAAAACAAAAAGGAAGGATAAGGAGCCGACGCTCATACGCTGATCACACCCAGAAGCCCCGCGGCTGGTTGCATGGGCTCAAGACCACGGCGCTGGGATGCGTCGCGCTCGGAGAGCCACACAGCAGAGTTGCCCTCCCCTCCTGGTGGGGCAGAACTTAAGACTGCAGGAGGGACCGGGCTCCTGCGGTGGCACACAGCTGCGTGTGACACGAGGAGGACATGTCCCTGTGGTCAGTGCCCTGCAGCCACAGGAGGCCCATGCCCACGGCTGGAGCAAAGCAGAAGCAGACCGCAGGACTGTCGAGCAGCGGACCTGGAGACGGCAAAGCGAACCCCGTCGCTGAATAAGGCCGCCCAGCCTGTCACACTGCCGGCTATGGAGCTGCAGTGCGCACACTGTCCCCACCCAGCCCTCAGGCACGTCCAGACGGACAGAAAAGGCGGGCCTTCCGGTGACTACCATGAGCACGGCGCTGGCCCACATCTGGGTCAACTTGAGCGTCCAAAGAGGAAAACAGCTGCGGGGACCCGCGAGAGCCTGGAAACTCGGGGTCCTTGGCGGCTCAGCAGAGGAGAGCAGCCAGCGCGAGCCAGCCCGGGCCAGAGGAGGGCCCCGGGTGGCCCAGGCTCAGCTCCTCTTCGCTTCCTGCCCTTACTAGGCCCAGGCGGCGCAGCCAGAGCCTGGCCAGGGGCCCCAGCCCCACCAGCACCCTGAGCGCCCGGTGGGCCCGTGCTCCCTGGTGCACGGAGGGCCCCCCAGTCTCGGGATGGGAAGGAAGTGGGCCCTGTGCTGAGGAGCTGGGGACCAGGTGCACCACTCTGGCGGCTAAAAATCACAAAAGGACTGGACACCAAACAACATTGTGTCAGGATTTTGATGGTCCACAGGTGTGGTGATGGGACTGCGATGTGTGGGGGTGGCTGTCACTTTTTATAATGAATGCTGACAGGAGGCCCTGCCCGTGGGAAGGGTTCAGTGGTCCACGCCCACAGCACCTTCAGACCCTCCCCATCCACGCAGGCAGGAGCAGCGGACGCGGGGAGGCAACGCTGCGGCACCAACGTCCACTGCACGTCCTCTCAGCCTGTGCGGAGGGTTCTGGGCGTGAAACTTGGGGGGTCACCACTCACGCTGGACACAAGAGACTCCAAGACTCTAAGGAGCAAGCTGGGCACCGCCAGAGCCTAGGAGGAGGCTGGAGGCCCCTGAGCTCCACAGAGACACCCAGACTTCGGGCTCTCCTCAGACTCACCTGCCCCCCAGGCGGACTCCCACCCAGGACAGCTGGTTCCAGGAGGGCCCACGCCGGAGGGCGGGAAGCCACTGCACTGGAGCAGGCAGGCCTCTCAGATCTGCGAAGGTTGGGGCAGCGCCTGCATGGAGGCCAGGGCAGAGCTGGCCGCTGAGCGGGGGACAGGACAGTCGGCGGGTCAGCCAGGCCATGGTCCAGCCAGGAAAAGCACGCGCAGGCCCACCTCACACTGCACGCACAGCGGACTGGTTCTGCACCTGCAGCCGGCTGAGAGCCACTGTGGCCACATGGTAGGTGTCGCTGTCTGCGCTGGCCACTGCCAGGACACAGCCCTGTCTGCCCCAGAGTCCTCCCCAGACTCTCCCTGACAACGAGTGGCAGTTTCTAGAAAGTCTCAGAAGGTGATGAACGGTACGTACTTTGAGAGCTGGTGGGTAGTCTTTAAAGATCTCCACGAGTCTCACCACGCTGAAGGACAAGTACCCCGAGGCCGTGAACAGCCAGTGGGGACGTGAGGCTGCTGATGGCCAGGAGCACCTCCACCTGGGGGAGTCAGCAAGAGCAGACGAGGGGGGCGGGGGGGCGTCACTGCTGGGGCTGTGTCACCGCAGCTATTCAGCAGCAACCCAGCACAGGCCGCGTCCTCAGGGGACACATGCTGGGGTCAACGGGCTTGCCCAGCCCTCTGCACAGCCACCGCTCACTGGTCCCGGCTCTGAGGTCTGTCCTAGCCTCCCCAGCCCCCCCAACGCCCTGGGGTCCTGCAGGCCAGGCTCGGGAGGGCTTTGCAGCCAGGAGCAGATGCTCCCACAAGCCTGGCCACAGGCCTCAGGAGTTCTTTGTCCACATCCAAAGTGCTCACTTCCCTGCTGTCCACGAATGGCAGGGCAGCCGTGTAGCCTCTGCTGGGGTGGCGTCCAGCCGAGCAGCCCTCCCACTGCCCCAGGAGCCCCTCCTCCCTGGCCCGGCCCCCGCCCTGCAGCTGCCAGTGTGGGCCCAGCCCGTCTGTGGACAGGAGGGGCAGCAGGCCCTCACCTACCAGGCACTTGCTGGGGCACTCCGCAGTCACATGACATGCAATGGCGCTTGGAAAACACTAGAAGAAAAAGAACAATAACAGATTCTTTTCATATTTTTAGAGGCAGGGTCTATGTTGCATGGGGGTCTAGGGCTGAGGGCCTCACTTTAAAACGCCGAGGGTAGCTTTGAACTTATGATCCTCCTGCCTCCCGAGGGAAACTGAGGAGGAGGATCAGCACAAGTTCAGGTAAGCCTGGGACAATTTAGCAAACCCTATCTCAAAGTAAAAAGGGACAGAGCCGGGCGTGGTGGTTGCAACCTGTAATCCCAGCACTTGGGAGGCTGAGGCAGGAGGACCACGAGTTTCAAATCCCAGCCTCAGCAATGGTGAGGCACTTAGCAACCAGTGAGACCCTGTCTCTATTAAAATACAAAAAAGCTGGGGGATGGGGCGCCCGTGGTCGAGTGCCCCTGAGTTCAATCCTAGTACCAAAAAAAAAAAAAAAAAAAAAGAGCTACAAGTTTCATGGAATACTACAAGCAATTGGCCCGTCCAGGAAAAAACAGGAGTGATATGAAATAATAGCGACGATGGGAAGCCACACGCGATCGTCCAGACCCGTGTTCCCAGTGTTCTGCACCAGGGGCCAGTGGGGCTCTCTCCAGGTGCTTTCCTGTCGGAATTGCCACCAAGACTGAGCTCAAGACCAAGGCTCCTGGTTTGAGGAAGAGGAGCACAGAGCTGTGGCCAGGACTGTGTGGCCAGGGCAGGTGTTCATGGACAGGGTGGCCATCCAGGAAGTACTCACAGCCACTAAGAATCTAGAAGATCCAGAATGGGGGGTGGGGTGGGTGGAATGTCACTGAGAGTGGTGTGGGCCTGAGACGGCTTCGTCCACATTCAGAGCAATGACCCCACCTGAGGACAGCAGAGACGCGCCAGCGATGACCTCGACCACCTGGGCGGGGACAGTGGGACAGTATCACATCATCGGGCTGTCGCTGCTGAGGGTCTGCAACCCACCATGAGGGGGGAAGGCACCGTGCAGATCTGGGTTTGCCAGGGAAGGCCATGGGGTCAGTGGGCCACCACTCTCAGGCTGAACAGGCTGAGCCCCTGGAGGCCGATGGAGGGGCCCAGCTGGCCCTCGGGCGAGGCTCATGGAGGCCACAGGAAAGATGCATGTGGATGTGGCCAGCAGGAGTGCCAGAGGACACTGTCACAGGGCTTGTGCTGTGGGACAAGACTGGCCGGCCATCCTCCTCGCATTCAGACTGCACCTGACCCCCACATGGACAAAGAAACCTGCCGTGCCCAAAGCAGTCACAAACACTGGACAGAGAGCAAAGGGAGGACACCTGCAGAGGGCGGTGGGGCCATGGCCCACCACACAAAACTCCAGGGACACCAGTCAGCCTGGAACTAACGCTCTGCTAGGAAAAACAGTCCCCATGAATGAGGACCTGCGAAAGCGGAAGCCGGCCCCAGAACAGACACCTCCCAAGATGTCCGAGGAAGATGCACGGAGCAGGAGGTGGAGCAGGAGGGAGTCGGCAGGCCGGGAGCCAGACACGGGGAGGCGGGAAGGGCCCTGGTGGCCCTCTCCTCCCCACCAGGCCACGGGGAGACGCCACACCTGTCTGCAAGGAGGCAGGCTGCAGCAGGAGGGCTCTCCAGAAGGCCGAGAAAGAAGCGTGGAACTTCCAGTCCAAGACCAGCGGGACGAGGACAGGGAAGCCGCAGCCACCCAAAAGAGGCAGGGGAGGAGGGAAAGGCAGAGGAGAAAAATCCAGAAGCAGGGAGAAAAAAAAAGAGTAAAATAGATAAAAATTATGTTAGAAACCACTCTCAAAGAAAATGGGCTAAACTCAAGAGCCAGGCAGAAACACTGAGATAGAGCCCTTGCAGCCTCGGCAAGAAGGAAGCACACCGCAAGGACTTCACCAGAAGGAGCAGCTGAAGTGAGACGGAAGGAGGCTCTCGGCAAGGCCATCGGGGACAGCGATGGCTCACACAGCGGAAGAGTCCGAGGCCAGCGCTGTCAGACACAGGGTGTGGCTACGCAATCCTGGGAGGGAAGAACTGCTCGTGTGGAAAACTGAGAACGCGGGGCTCCCAGACCACAGGCTGGACAGTGGCAGGATCCACAAGGAGAAAGTCAGCACCCACGCTCTGCTGGAGGTTGTCTGGACTGCACTTCCCCAGGACAGCAAGTGACCCTGAAACCAACAGAGGTGGAGAGGGCCCTGGGCTGGCGGTCCGGGGCACAGGGCCACCAGGCCCTGCCGGCGTCAGCGTGCCAGAGGCCCCAGAGAGCTCAGCAGCTGCCTCCTCCGAGCAAGGCGCTGCAGGCCCAGGGATGTGCACGGCTGCAGGGCTTCAGAGGATGGCGGGGCTCACGGGCACGTCCCGGCACATCTTGGCCATCTTCACACCTGGCGACAATGAGCTGACCGCAGCCACACCACCCAACCAGTGAGAGGAAATTAAAGGGAAGTTCTTCTCACCGAGTAAGGACTTCAGGACCCGAGCAGGGAACGGCACTTCCTCCCAGAATGGTGCTGCCGCAGCGGTGGAGCCCTGCGAGGAAGCGAGGGCCCGTCGGCCCGCACTGCGCGGCTCATGGGTCCAGCGGGGGTCTGACCACGGCACGACGGGCCACATGGCTAGCGTTGGCCCAATAGGCTTGGAGGGACATGTTGAATCAGCACCACTGCGGGTCCCTGGCACTGTGGGCCCCAGGCACCGTGGGCCAGACTTGGGGTCAGCAGTGCTTTCCCAGGTGACAGCCAGGGCACACCCCACGCCCGCAATCCTCGTGGCCTGGGGGTTGCCACATGTGGGGACCCCCTGGGGCAGCCAGGCCACCTGAGGGGCACCACCTTCTTTCTCCTGCAGGGCTCCTCACTGGACCGTGCCGAGATGATCACTGTGGGCTGCCATGAGGGAGCTCTAGCAGGAGGAGCAGAATGAGGTTGAAGTTGATCTGCAAGGGAAGCGGGGAACCTCAGCCGCCGGCAGCTTCTGCACGGAGGCGCCCCAGGCAGGCTGCAGGCCAGCACGCAGGCCCAGATGGGCCATGGGCCCACACACGGCCTCCACCACGCGGGCCCTTGGGATTCTTGTCTATTTACCCCCTCTCATCAAGGGCCATGCAGAACAGGCTGCGGAGGGACCCAGCTTCCGGGGGGGTGGCCCCGGCCATCTGCCGTCCCATTGAGCTGATCCTCTCTCACTCGCACAACAGGCTGACCACGGTTCACAGCAGCGCCGAGGCGTGACGGCCACAGGCTGCCATCACCAGGGCTTGACGGGAGATGGAGCTATTCAGGGTACTGACTGCAGGGCAGTTACGAGGAATTTGCACACTTGATATTTCACAGAACCGAGGGACAGTCAGACCCCTGAGAAAGTGCAGACGCGCCCTGAGAACTTATCCAACAGCCTGTCTACCATTAAAAAGATGGTGCTGTGCAAGCAACAATAAATGTTGGAGAGGATGTGGGGAAAAGGCACACTCATACATTGCTGGTGGGACTGCAAAATGGTGCAACCGTTATGGAAAGCACAGTATGGAGATTCTTGGAAAACTGGGAATGGAACCATCCTATGACCCAGCCATCCCACTTCCTGGGGTCTATTCCCAAAGGACCTAAAAACAGCATATTACAGTTGACACAACGCTATTGCAGGAGCCCTGTTTGGGGAGAATTGGACTTAAATTGCGGTGGACTACGGGCTTTGGCTTTGGACATGTTTTGGGCATTGGCGCCTTCCGTACTTGGCCGGGGATCTTGCGGAGACTTGGCCGGTCGCAGATCTCGAGGGACTTGAGCGAGAGATTGCGGAGGAGGTCTGCGCCATTTTGGAGGTTTAGAGGAGCGTGGACGGCGTGTCGGGGTGTAGTTTTAGAGCCAGGGAGAAAAGTTGCCAGAATAAAAGAGCTGTTTGTTTCCAGTTCGTCTCAAAACTTCTTCCGCGGCTTCTTTGCTCCAAGCGGCCATCGCTTCAGGCGACTACAGGTGGGTGGCCCGGGACGGGGAATCGACACGGCAGGTAAGAACTGAGGAAACCTCGCAGGAGTCTCTAGTCAGAGCGGTTAAAATGGGTTCGAAAAATAACTAAGACCCAAGTGTACAAGGCTCTTGATGGAATTCTTTGATATAGCTGAGTCAGTTATTAGTGAGGAGAATTTGGAAAAAAAGTGAAAGTGATCATGAAAGCTTGGCCTCGGCTGAGTCAGTTAGGGCCAGTAAGGATAGTATCAGTGCAGGGCTCAAAAATGACAAAGATCCGAGCTGCTAAAGCTATTCAAGGGATTTATTAGAATAAGATAGTTCAAGGATACATGCTCTCAATTGAATCCGGGGACTCAGGATGTTACTGAGTCAGTTTAGGACCAATGAGAGTAGTAAGTAGTGAGGAGGAATTAAGTAAAAGTGATTCTGAAAAAATGAACAAAAGGAAATTAAGGAAGGACCAAGATAAGGGACCATCAAGTGGAGGAACCTATGTGTCCTCCACTCCCCCATGGGTGGAATCTATTACAGAAAATATGAAGGGTATCACTAGGCGTTTGCATACCCTAGAAATAGAAATAAAAAGTCTTTCTGAGCGCTTATGTGCTCTCGAGGGTAATCACAGATACGTTGGGAACTGCCAGTATTTGAATATGAAAAATGGAGAGAGGGGCCACCAGTCAGTAGATTTCAAAACAATAAAAATTCTCAAAGAGGCAGTAAATGACATATGGACCCAAGCTCCTTTCACGTTGAGTATTACTGGAGTCCCTTAACACCTTTTGCTTAACCCCTCAGACTGGATAAAACGTCTATGTAAAGCAACATTAAGTGGGGGACAATACTTGGTTTGGCGATCACAATTTCAAGAACTTTTGTATAGAAAACAGCTAAAAATAAATGCAGATGCAGGGTTTGGAGACCATTAATATAGAAATGCTTCACAGGAGAAGGGCAATTCGCAGACGTACAGGTTTTCAAAAAATTATTATACCCAGGAGTATTTCGCTCAGATAAACGCAGCTGCCTTAAAGCATGGAAAACTGTACAAGGACCTGGGGATCTACAAGGTAGCTTGTCAAAGTAATTCAAGGGACCTAATGAACCATATGCTGAATTTGCTGATCGACTTTTGAGAACTGCAGGTAGAAGTTTTTGGAGAATGTTGATCAAAGTTATGCCATTAGTTGTTCAATTAGCATATGAAAACGCTAATAAATATTGCCAGGAAGCCATCAGGCCATGGAGAAATAAAAAGGATCTTTCCATATATATACAACTATGTAAAGATATAAAATGATGCCTTTGTCACAGGGAATATGATTGCAGCAGATGTTTAGAGATGCTGCCCCTCAGAATTTCACAAGGACTCAAACCTAGGACACTATAATCAATCAGGATATTCCAGGAAAAATTATTTATTCATAATCAATCAGGCTATTCTAGGCAAAAATCCCAAAAGAGAAAATAAGACCAAATTCATACCGTGCTCCAGGTTGCTGCGCCCAGGTGTAAAAAGGGAAATCATTGGGCCAATAAATGTTTATTCAAAATTTGACATCCATGGAAATCCTTTGTTCAGGAATTCAAAAAAACGGGGCACGGGGCCCAATACCCCGGGGCCCACAAATGTACGGGGCATTGGAAGGAGGAGTATCCTCAAGCATCCATTCAGATGCTTCCCCGACACAACCCCTATTACCCATCCACTCCCTCACCAGAGGAACAGGAGGAAATGCAGGATTAGACCTCTGTTCCACCGCCCCGAATAGTGTTAACACCTGAAATGGGGGGGTTCAACTGATTCCCACAGGAGTCAGGGGACCTCTTCCCTCAGGGGACTGTAGGACTTATTATCGGGCGAAGTCCTCAAAGCTTATGTAGGTTTGCAAGTGACCCCAGGTGTAATAAACTCAGACTACAAAGGGGAAATAAAAAATAATGCTTAGCTCACCCCAAAGTATAAGTTCTGTTAATCAAGGAGATAAAAATTGCTCAGCTGCTTCTCCTTCCAATTTACATAATTCATTTAAAATGAGTATGCCTCAAAAAGGGAACAATAGAGGATTTTGTTCCACTGACTCGAGTCCCATGGCTTGCTGGTTCGAGACTGTTCAAGGAGGCCTATGTGTAAAATAAGAATCCAAGGAATAGAAATGGAGGGACTTAATAGATACTGGAGCTGATTCTTCCATTATTAATTTACGCCAATGGCCCAAACACTGGCCTCTGCAAAAAGCTTCAACCCAGTTTTAAGAGGCTTGGGATTATAATAACCTCCCAGATAAAAGTGCAGTAATTTTAAAATGGGGAGGATGATGAAGGACATAAAGGAACGTTTCAGCCTTATGTTTTACCTATAACTACCAGGTTTACTTTATGGGGAAGAGATATTTTACAACAAATGGGAGTACACCTTGCAACCAAACCTGCAGGTGTTAAATGTGAAAAACCTACAGGGTAATCTTAACCATGAAAGAAATTATTCATTATCAAAAAGTTACAGGGTAAGCTTAACCCTAAAAGAAATCATTATCATATAGGAAAAAAGACATTTTTTATTCGGGGCCACTGAGAAAAATAATTTTAAAAATACCATGGCTTTCTGATAAGCCAGTGTGGGTCCCTCAGTGGCCCCTATCTAAAGAGAAATTACAATAGCGGCCCACCTTACTAGTTCAGGAACAATTAGAAGCAGGACATATAGAAACCTTCCACCTCTCCTGGAAATTCCCCCATATTTGTGATCAAGAAAAAAATCAGGAAAATGGCGATTATTACATGATCTTTGACAAATTAATTAAAACCATGCATAAGTCATGGGCCCTACTCAACCTGGACTTCCGAATCCCTGTAGCTATTCCAATAAAGTTTCCATTGTTATTAGTCTTGATATAAAGGATTGCTTCTTTTCTATTCCCCTACATCCTCTGGATGCCCCCAGGTTTTGCTTTTTCAGTTCCTTCTATTAACAATATGGCCCTGATCAGAGATATCAATGGAAGGTTTTACCACAGGGAATGGCTAATAGCCCCACCATATGCCAAATATATGTGGACAAGGCTATCCAACCCATTAAAAATAAATTATGCCAAACCTCATGTGTCTACATTACATCGGATGATATTTTACTGGCCCACCCTAATCAAAAAAATCTTATTTAATATATTCAGTGACATGTGGTAGAAAAATTTTAAAAAATTCGGATTTTATATATAGCAGAAGAAAAAGTTCAAACTAGATCTCCCATATTATATTTAGGATTTAAAATATGGATACTTTTGTTAGACCCCAAAAAATTTTAATAAATAAAGAACATTTAACCACCCTCAATGATTTCCAAAAACTGCGCTATTGGTGACATTAATTGGCTTCGCCCTACACTAAACCTCACTACTGGCCAATTAAAACCTTTATTTGATATCCTTCGAGGGGACCCTGATCCATCCTCACCAACGAACACTGACTCCTAGATGCTAGGAAAGCTTTAAAGTTAGTAGAAAAAAGCCATCGAAGGAGCTCATTGTGACAGATTTGATTTAACTCAACCGCTGATGTTGATTGATTATTATTTTCTTCACAATATACAC
Source organism: Tamias sibiricus (assembly GCA_025594165.1). Lineage (NCBI taxonomy): Eukaryota > Metazoa > Chordata > Mammalia > Rodentia > Sciuridae > Tamias > Tamias sibiricus. The sequence goes on from JAKELJ010000334.1 coordinate 24,506, forward strand.
CCACAGGAGTATTTTGGGCAACAAGGGCCTTTATTATGGATACATTTGCCCGGTCTCTCCTAAAAGTATAATTGAATCTTATACCTCCATGGTGGCTAAACTTATTCTTCAAGGACTTAAAACTTCTACTAAATATATTTGGCATTCACACCCATGCTACTATTATTACTCCCTATTCATCGTCACAGATTGAATATTTATGCTTCAACGATAATGACTGGGCTATAGCTAGATGCTCTACTCTGCAAATTTTGATAATCACCTTCCTAAGTCTCCTATATTATCTTTTTGTATTAATCATCCTATTATATTTCCACAGGTAATAAAAAAAATCAACCTATTCCTAAGGCATTTAATGTATTTACAGATGGGTCCTCAAATGGTACTGCTGCAATAGTCACTAATAAAAGAAAATATGACTTTACATAACTGCACACAAATCAGCTCAACTAGTGGAATTGGAAGCTGTGGTAAGAAGCTCTGGAAAATTTTAGAGACCAGCCCATAAACATTTTTTCAGATAGCCACTTATATTGTACAAGCCGTCCCAAAATTAGAGTTAGCAGGACCAATAGCACCTCATACTCCAGCTTTTAAATTGTTTTATCAAATACAAAAACTTTTGTGGGCAAGAAAAGAACCTCTATTCGTAGGCCATATTAGAGCACATACTAATTTGCCTGGCCCCCTCCATGAAGGTAATCAAAAGGCTGATATGAACTTACAAAACAATATTTATACTTTCAGCGCTACAACAAAGCTACTTCATTTCATTCCCAGTTTCACGTCAACAGCACCACCTTGCAAACGTAGGTTTAAAATTTTACAAAGAGCAAGCCAGAACAATTGTAAAAGATTGTAAATCTTGTATGACACATTTGCCCAATCCTCATTTTTGGTGTTAACCCTAGAGGATTAATGCCCAATCATTTGTGGCAGATGGATGTTACTCATGAGCCAAGCTTTGGAAAATTGCGATTTATTCATGTGACCATAGATACATGCTCAGGCATGATTTTTGCTTCCTTACATTCTGGAGAAAAAGTTAAAGATGTCACATCTCATTGTTTGCAAGCTTTTGCTGCATTGGGGCATCCCCAAAATGCTTAAAACAGATAATGGCCCCGCATATACGTCCTCATCTTTCAAACAGTTTTGCGCAAAATTCAATATATCCCATAAAAACAGGCATCCCATACAATCCTCAGGGTCAGGGCATTATTGAAAGAGCAAAATCCGCTAACACTGAAAATTATGCTTATTAAACACAAAAGACAGAGGAAATTGGAAAAAAAATTCCTATGTTAAAATTTAAAACAAAAAGAAGGCAAATTGGAAAAAATAAAAAAAAACAAAAAAAAAAAAAAAAAAAATCCTAATAGACAGATTTGGCAGTTGCCATGTTTACCTTAAATTTTTTTAACTTTTGAACTCTAATGGTTATTCTGCATGGGGACAGACATTGGAATCCACACCAACAACAGAAACCCTTGGTTTACTGGAAGGATGTTCTTTTCAGGTACATGGAAGGGTCCAGGATCCAGTATTAATTTGGGGGGAGAGGATCTGTTTGTGTTTTTCCAAAACACGAAATCCTCTCCAATATGGATACCATCTAGATTAATAAAGCAGGTTACCACATCAAACTGATCAAGATGTAGTTGTTGAGTGAATCAAGATTAATATAAAAAGGTTACAAAATCAAGAAGACCAAGATGAAGATATAGAATGACTCCCTCAAAAGTATCCTTCAAAAGATGGTATCACAAAATCAAAGTTCATTTCCTCCCGGCCGGGATGAGGTAGATCTCTCTTTAGTGTGCACACCCACAATTGTATTTTTTTTATCTTTTTATACATTGTCTTTATGTCTGTACATTCTGTCTACATTTCGATGTTAATGTGACGTTCACAAATATATGTTTGTGTATGTTTGTTCGTCTGAGTCCAGTGTGACGTCACAAAGAACGATAAGCGCTTATGAAAAGGAATATATTATATATATTATATATATATATCACTATATATAGTATGGATCCAAAATAACTTTAATTCATTTTAGGTTAAGAGTATTCAATTTAGCGGTAAATCAATTTTATAAATGAAAGGTACTTTCATTTTGATTATAGGTCATCCCTAGGACTTCTCTTTAGACTAACAATCATGCCTTGTGCTTTATATATAACCTAATATTTTGGTGTTTTGACATAAGGATTGTTCATACTGTTATTAAACATTCAAGTTTGTTTAAACTAGCTGATTAATTTCAAATTAACTCAACTGGTAAAAAAATTGCTGCTGTATACAGAGACTTGAGGGTTCCAGCTTGCCATATTAATTTCTCCAAAGTGCCCTTTAGCTTTTCTCTTAATCTCTCTTTTTAATACATAGCATATACCCTCAGTTTCTCTTTCTGTTTGTTGCTCATATGAATTTTTTGACATAGCTTTTGTTTGTTGTGAGCTCATACAACAAATGTGTATGTGCAGGAAATCAACTTTAATTTTTCTAATCTAATAATTCTGTTTTTTAGTTTGACAACTCGACTCGCTGTCACTCTGTGCTGAAATAACACTGCCTTTCCTTTAATAATTGATGCTTGATAGTTTCTAGGTAGCGGGCCTGACTGAAGATTTGCCGGTGGCATTATCTAGATATAAAAAAGTCGGTTGCTGCTATAGGCTGAAGGGAAACGCGGTCACCACAAAGCAATCCCTGCTGCTCAAGCATCAAACAACGCCTCACCAACAGTGTGGTGCCTCTGCTCTACATAGCATGCATGGCATGGACCTGGTTATCCTACATCAACGTGTTATAAACAAATGGACATTTTGGATCTTTCATTGTTTGGGACTTTACGGGACAATGACTTGCGGACATTTGTCCAGACAATTCAGTGTGTTACTTGATGAAACTTAGGGCAAATAATTTGTTTAAACAATTTGATATGCTATACAATTTGGCTCGTCACCAAAGGCTTGTTGCCTTAAAGCCCGCAACATCTCCTCCCCCCCACTTGTTAATTGGACGGCTGTTAGTCATCATATACAGGTCGATCCTAAAGGGCTCCATTGGATGGCTGGTTAGCACAATGACGGGTAAGATCCCCAGAGGGGGACAACCTAAGACAGGCACAGTCGCACGGGACAGTCTCCATGTGGCCGACATATCAACCTAAGACAGGAGTCAAGGGCACCAGCCTTGATTATCCGATGAGGGTAGGGTAAGAATGTTGTTGCACATAGACGTCCTAGAGCATTACCTCTTTTAAAACAAAAGGGGGGGGAAATGCAGGAGCCCTGTTTGGGGAGATGACTCTTCTTAAATTGCGGTGGAGCTACGGGGCTTTGGCTTTGGACATGTTTGGGCATTGGCGCCTTCCGTACTTGGCCCGGGATCTTGCGAGACTTGGCAGGAGCGATCTCGAGGGACTTGTGAGTCGAGATTGCGGAGGAGGTCTCTGCGCCATTTTGAGAGGTTAGAGGAGATAGAGACGTGGAAGTTTTCGGCGTGTCGGGGTGTAGTTAGAGCCAGGGAGAAAGAGTTGCCAGAATAAAGAGCTGTTTGTTTCCAGTTCGTCTCAAAACTATCTTCCTCGCGGCTTCTTTTAGCTCCAAGCGGCCATTATCGCTTCAGGCGGAGACTACAAGCTTATCTCAATGTTTGTAGCTGCAGAATTCACAATAGCTAGGTTGTGGAACCAACCTAGATTGTCCCTCAGTAAATGAGTGGATTAAGGAAAATGTGGTATATACGCACAATGGAATTTTACTCAGCAATAAAAAAAAACAAATTAATGGCATTTTGCAGGTAAATGGATGAAGATGTTGGAAGACATAATGCTAAGTGAAGTTAGTCAGTCTCAAAAATCCAAGTACCAAATGTTCTCTCTTATATAAGGAGGCTATTTCAAAGTATTGTTGGGAGGGGGGTACATAGGGAGGGATTAGAGGACACACTAGAATGGTCAAAGGACAAGGGGAGGGTAAGGGACGGGCAGCTCACAATACGAGGGGTGGGAGGGGGAGATAAAAAAAATAAAGTTAATAAGTGGATTGAATTTGAAGACGAAGTTATCATTGTCTTTAAGTGGCATGATTGAAGACCCCTGAATTGTCCCACTCGATTATTAATTTGTATAGAAAAACAGCTTGTATGTAATATAGAGTATACTAAATTATAGCACTATGAGTAGTACATATTTAAAATATATAAAAAATAAAAGTTGAAAAAAAAAGTTGGATGTGTGCTTTCTCCTGTTTGGCCAACCCCTCATAAAAGTGTTGCTGTCTCCCTCCTAACTGCCTCGTTAGGATTCTTCAACCTCAATGCCAGGGCGATCACTGAAGCAGGAGGCCTGGCCTTCAAGTCTTCCAGGCATGGCTGGACCAGAGCCTGGCTCCACACCACCCCATGGCCAAATCTGTGCTCCTCCGCCCGCCCTGATGAGGCTGAGCCCTGGAGGTCTAGTGCCGTGCCTGGCTTGTGCAAGGTTCTGGATTTGAATCCCTGCACCACAAATACATTAATACAATGAACAAGACGACTTAACTGATAATAAAAACATGAATTTGCAGAAGAAAAGAATGTGCTGGATTACAGTGGTGGCACAACTATGATCCAGCTACTCGGGAGGCTGAGGCAGGTGGATTGCAAGTACTAGGCCAGCCTCAGCAACTTAGCAAGACCCTGTCTCAAACATACGATAAAAAGTGCTGGGGTGTGCTTTTAGTGGTTAGAGCACCCCTGGTTTCAATCCCTTATATGCTGCCAAAAATTACATGTAGAGCCGCATATGAAATTAACAATAGATCTCAAAATACACAAAGCAATAAGTAATGAACTGCCAGGAAAGAAATCGGGAACCAACGGTGATAGTGTGAACTATGTGGACACACTTTCCTCAGAACTGACAGAGGAAAAAGACCAAAAGCACAATAAGAAGAAAGTTGCTGCAACAACCATGTTTCTTTCCGCACTTGTAAGGATTCCTGGCTGTGGAAATTGTACAATGGCAGCATTCCTCTGGTTGAGCAAAAACTCCAGAGGGGTAACGGGCCACCCTGTTCTCCACACGTGGAACATTCGCAGTTTCTCCTGGAACCAGTAAGATGACTGGACACATGCTCAGTGCCTAGCGCTTGGTTACGTCCTCCTGAGGAGGTTCTATGCTAGAGTCTTATCAGCCTCGACCTTGATCTCAGGACACTCAGCTTCTGGGACTAAAAGGAAACTCTCTGTCGACAATACCACTGTGTCACTGCGCTTAAATCTGCCCACAGAACAGTAACTTTACACAATGAGCAATGTGTTCTATTGATAGTTGATGGACCTAACGTAACCTGTGGATATAAGGGAAGCTGGCGCTCAGATGAGCAGCCCCCTTTTACTCTGCCCTGCACCTTGCTGTTTGTGGTCTCTTTGTTTTCTTTACATGCACCTGATGCTCTGCCATCTGGGGCTGGGATGCCCCTGGACAGGCTGCCCCTCCTAGGGCTGGCTTATTCGTGGATGGCAACCATGTCATGAGTTGCAAAAACCACCCAAACCTGCACCCCTCTACCTGTTTGCCCATGCAGGGGCCACCACACACGGCCCAGTCACCAGGGCGCCAGGGGACCGCTCTGCGTCCACCACTGCTGCAGGTATCCTGGACTGGCGGAATCTACAGGCCTCTCCGTGACCCGCCTGTCCTTCCATGGAGGCCACTGGTGTGGGGACGCTGCCCGTCACTCTCTCTGCCTGCACAGACTGTGGTGCTTCCTGGTGGCCCTGCGTGGTGTGGGAAGCCCCCTCCTCTGGGGTCTGTTAGCAAGTGACTGTCTTCCAATGGCAGGGGTTCCCCTGCTCTGTGATACCATACCTGACAGTTAAAAAAGCCTGGATTTTAAAACAATGCAATTAATTAGCTCATCTACAAAACTCTGCATGCCAAATCACACAGGAAATTTCATTCTGTTGTAGCAGTTGTAGATATACTCACAGAACTGACCATCTATTAGTCCACAACAAGATGGCAAACTTCAAAGAAACCACGGACTCGTAGAGCAATGGTACGCTGGTACTAGAACAATTTGTTATGCAGCAATAAGCAGCTGATACATTAAAAAAATAGTCCCGTGCCTTGTTTTATTGGTTCTAGATAGCTCATGGCTTTGTTGCTGGTAAGAATGGAGTCTTGTTTTTTTAAGTTGTATTCTAGATAGTCTACTGCTAGTGCAGAGAGATGCTTATTGAATTTTTAAAATTTTTTAAGTTGTTGATAGACCTTTTCTTTTTTATTTATTTTATTGCGGTGCTTAATAAATTGAGAATTGAGAATTGAACGCAATGCCTCAAACGTGCCAGGCAGTGTGCTACGTGAGCCACATGCCAGCCCTTTGAATTCTTTTTTTAATATTTTTTTATGTACTTTAGTTGTACACAATGGCAATGCTTTTATGTTTACGTGTGGCTGAGGATCGAACCCAGGCCGCGCTGCAAGATGCGCCGACGGCAAGTGCTCTGGCAATGAGCCAAACCCCAGCCCCCCCAGCCCTTGAATTTTTAAAGAAAGTGTTTATTTTGAAAATATTTTGAACTCAAAAAGAATTGCAAAAAATATAGTACAGAGTTCCTATGTGTCCCTTTTATATAGTTTACTTTTTTTTTTTTTTTTTTTTTGTGTACCGGGGATTGAACTCCAGGGGCACTCGCAACCACTGGGTCACATCCCCAGCCTTTTTTTGTATTTTATTTAAGATACAGGGTCTAACTAAGTAGCCAAGTGGCCTCACCATTGCTGAGCTGCTTTGAACTTGCGATCCTCCTGCCTCAGCCTCCAAAGTTGCTGGGGGATTACAGGGCGTGCGCCACCGCGCCCCGGCTAGATTTACATTTTTTTTAATATTAATTTATTTACTTTAGTTGTACACAATGCATGCATTTATATCTTACGTGGTGCTGAGGATCGAACCAGGGCCGCGCACGTGCAAGCGTGAGCGGCTTCTGGCGCTGAGCCACAACCCCAGCCCTAGTTTACATTTTTATTTAAAATTTTTTTTCTTTATTTGAGAGCAGGGTCTTTCGGAAGTTGCCAAGATGGCCTTGAACTTGTGATCCCATTTTTCCTGCCTTCATCCCCCAAATTGCTGGGATTACAGGTGTGCACCAGCCTCTCTCAGCTACTTACGCTGGATATTTATAGTTGGTTTTGTGTCTCACAACTTTGCAGAATTCTTATTTTCCTTCAGTTCTGGGAGTGGAACCCGGGGGCTTAGTTGCGTGGTCTGGGCAAGCGGCTCCGCCACTGAGCCTACGGCCAGCCATTCACCTTGTTCTGCAGTTTGATTACCTTTATGGCAGCTACCTCGCCAGTCTCTTCAGAGACCCAGCTTCTGAGTGTGCTGAGCCCTGATCACTTCTTGGCGCTATGTTCTCCTTTCTTTGCTTCAGCGCCTCCACCCTCCACGTGTCTCTTGAGGTGCTGGTTCCTCCCAGCTCGATCGGCCTGTGTTTCCAATCGTGGCCTGGGTGAGTCTGCAAGGTCCACGCAGGCTCTGCTGCGGGCTCTCTGAGCATCCCGTCCTTCAGCCACCACGGAGGCTACACTGCTGTCCCCCACCCGCTCTGTGCGAAACTATCCACTCACTTGACTGTCCCTTGTGCTTCTTGCCAGACCGTGATCAACAGGCACGGGGGCTACCTTTAAACAAGCACCCACTTACTGTTTTATTTGCCACCACCATTACGGCATGAAACAAATGAACACTCAGAACAGTGGCTCCTAGAAAGGCCACAGAGAAAAGACGTGAGCAGAGTGGCACCAGGCTGGCTCCTGGGCGGGTACTGCTCCTGTAAGAGACCGTCCACTCTCACTCGCCTATCTTGCAAATTTCAAAATGCAGGACAAAATTTCTAGCTGCATTTTTTGAGGAACTCATAAACTTATTCTAATTTATTTCAAATCAGAAAGGTCAGCATGAAGAAGAAGAGGGACTAGAGGGACAAAGGACAGTGGTGGGCCACTGCTGGGCGCACAGGTCACGCCTGTCATCCCAGCAGCTCGGGAGGCTGAGGCAGGAGGATCGCTAGTTCAAAGCCAGTCTCAGCAAAAGCAAGGCGCCCTAAGCAACTCAGTGAGCCTGTCTCTAATATTTAAAATACAGAATAGGGGTGGGATGTGGCTCCCAGTGCCCCTTGAGATCAATCCCTGGTACCCCTCCCAAAAAAGACAGGAGACGCACCATGACAGTCACGTGAGGGAGCCTGGTGTCCCCCAAGGGGACAGACTGGCCAAGGCGAACCACAGGGGGTGGTTTCCCCCAGGACTTAAGGTCCATCTAAAAGTGAGTCCTCCTGCCAACAAGGAAAAAAACCACCTGGTCTAAAAACACACAGACAAGTGGGTGGGCAACTGGCAGGATGGGAGGGGCGGGGAGGAGCCTTAGCAGGTGGCAGCCACTACGGGTTTGCCCCAGAAAATGGCAGGTGGAGAACGGACCAGTCCGTGTCTTTCTGCTGTCCTCTGACTGGGAACCCGTTGAGGGACCGCTGACCCCGCGGCACGCTCAGGCTGGCGGGGGAGGGCTGCCAGCAAGTGGCACAGCTGTGGCCCACAGGGCCGCAGCCCCACTCCCTTGGGGAGGCCCAGGAGCAGCTAGCCGCGGGAGGCGGGATGCAGAGTGGGGCGGGGGGGGGCAAGGCGCTGACGTCCCCACCAACAGGGGACACGGTGGTTGTGCGCTCTGGGGTGAGAGTGACAGGCTGCAGAGACCATTATGACAAGGGGGGCGTCGGGAAGGATCAAGAGCGGGTGTGCTGTGCCACCGGCTGCCGGTCGGTGCAACACCTCTGTGAGAGCCCAGGGGGACTGGTGGGGCTAACAGGACGGCGTGTGGCACACACAGCCTAGCACCCAGCCCTGCTGTCCAGTTCTCCCCGTGTGGTCTCCGCTGCCACGGCGCGTGCCTGGCCTTTGAGCAGACGAGCAGTGGCAGCGCTTCCCCCCCTGGCCACCTGCTCAGCAGCCATGCTCAGTGCTGCCCGAGCTCCGGGTGGTCAGATATGCTCCGGGGCAGCCGGGCTTACTGCAGGTCCAGGTGGTGCGGCGGCTGCTGACGCCATGCTGCTCTGAGCAAGCCGGCCATGGGACGTGGTCCGTGCCCGCGTTGCTCATCCGGGCTTGCCTTCCCACCTGCAATTCCACCGCCGTGTGCGGGCAACGGCAGGTGAGGAACGTCCGTTTAGACATTGAGTGTGTGCTGGCAGTTGTCACTGCTGTGTCCTTCACGGTGTGCACAGCCATGGTTCACAGGTGTGCAAGCCCTTCTCCAGGGTTTGCACCTGTGGGTGGCACCAGCGCACGTCTTAGAACGTACAAGCAAATCCCTAACAGTTTTTCAAAAGGGCTGCACTGGGGCATCAGGGTTGCCCTGGGCGTGTGCCTGAGATGTGGCTGGCCCTCCGGCCGGCTGCAGTAGCGCTCTCCTGCCAATGCAAGCAGAGCTGAGCCCAGCCTGGGAGGCGGGTGGCTTCCTCTGGCGGCACTGGCCCTTCTGCGGGGTTGACGGGGTGCTCCGTGTGCGCCTGGGTGGCTTCCTCCACCATCCCCCTCTCCTCGCAGACACGCTCCAGTGTCGCAGGTCTGGACTTCCCCGGCGGGTGGGAGGTGGCTCCACCCCAGGTGACCACGCACTTGCTGATTCCAGGTCACGGACTGCCATCCACAGTGTGGGGTGGCTCCAGGTGACCTGGTACAGAGATGGCTCCCCTGTCTTTGCCAAGACCAACCAGCAAGGACAGCTTTCCAATACGCCTGGGGGGGATGGTGCCCAATTGTTCTTCAAGGGTTCCTTTTCCCAAGCTTGTCCCTATGCAGACCCCACAGGAACTCCAACTGCAGAACGGCATCCATTATGGAAGGTTATGAGTGGCATCCCCCCACACAATGTGCATGAGTTCCTTCTGCATGGCCTTGCCCTCCGTGGTTCAGGAGGTCTTGAAGAAGGAAGATCGTGTGCTGATGAAC
>JAKELJ010000335.1:0-34366 GCA_025594165.1 Tamias sibiricus
AATTTTATGCTAGGACTATGAAAATGCAGGAAAGCATTTTTGTTCACGAAAGCACACTCTGCACTTCTTTCCTGGTTCAAGTATCTCAAAGCTTAATCGCTTGGTAGCAAAACAGTTTCAAAACTCACAGAAAGCGTTTTAGCGAACTGGAAATAATTCCAAGTTTCTTAGCTCCTGTTCACGAGGTTTCTTTGTGTATTTCAATGATAACTCTGATTAAATGATTCTTTTATGAGCCCTTCATGGCTCACCCAAGTTGGGTCATCCACCATCACGGGTGTTTTGTTTAGAGCCTATTGGATGTTGACCCTGATTAGGTGAATTTGCCTAAAAAACGCCTGTTAGTTAAATTCATCAATGGTTTATGCTAGGACTTGGAAAAACGCAGGAAATCTCTTTAGTTCACAAGAGCACACTGTGCTTCTCTCCTGGTTCATAGTATGTCAAAGCTAAATTGCTTGGTAGCAAAACAGTTTCAAACTCACAGATAAGCGTTTTAGTGAACTGGAAATAATTTCCAAGTTTCTTAGCTCTGGGCACAAGGTTTCTTTTTGTATTTCAATGAAACTCTGATTAAATGTTTCTCTCATGAGCTCTTCATGGCTCCCCAAGTTTGGTCATCCCACAATCACGGGTTTTTTGTCTGCAGCTTCGTGGATGTTGACCCTGATTAGGCGGATTTGACAGAAAAAATATCTTATTCCAACTTTACAATGGTTTATGCTACCACTATGAAAACTAATGAAAATTGGTTCTTTCATGGCAACACAATCTGAGTCAGGCATGGTTCAAATAGCTCGAAGCAGAATTGCTTAGGATTGCAAAAGACTCAAACTCACAGAAAAGTGTTCCTAGGATGTGAAATAGTTGCATACTTCTTAGCTCTTGGGCACGAGGTTTCTGTGTGTATTTCAATTAAAAACTCTGGTTAAATGATTCTCTCATGAGCCCCTCATGGCTCCCCAAGTTTGGTCATCCCACCATCACAGGTGTTTTGTTTATAGCCTTTTGGATGTTTACACTGATTAGGCGAATCTGCCTGAAAACACTTGTTAGTTTTATTTCTCAATTGTTTATGATATGACTTAGAAAATGCAGGAAAGCACTATAGTTCACAAGGACACAATGTGATTCTCTCCAGGTTCAAATATCTCAAAGCTGAATCCCTTGGTAGCAAAACAGTTTCAAACTCACAAAAAAAACGTTTTAGCAAATTGAAAATAATTCCCTGTTTCTTAGCATCTGGGCACTAGGTTTCTTTGTGTATATCAATGAAATTCTGAAAAAATGATTCTCTCATGGCCCCTCATGACTCCCCAAGTTTGGTCATCCCACCATCACGTGTTTTTTGTTTAGAGCCTATTGGATGTTTACCTGATTAGGCGAAAATGCCTGAAATGCCTGGTAGTTTAATTCCTAAATGGTTAATGCTAGAACTTTGAAAATGCAGAACAGCACTTCAGATCACAAGAGCACACTGTGCTTCTCTCCGGGTTCAAGTATGTCAAAGTTGAATCACTAGGTAGCAAAACAGTTGCAAACTCACAGAAAAGCGTTTTAGCAAAATGGAAACAATTGCCTGTTTCTTAGCCTCTGGGCACTAGGTTTCTTTGTGTATTTCAATGAAACTCTAAGAAAAAGATTCTCTCCTGTGCCCCTCATGGATACCAAGTTTGGTGATCCCACCATCACGTGTTTTTGTTATAGAGGACTATTGGAAGTTTACCCTGATTAGGCGAATTTGACTGAAAACGCCTGTTAGTTTAATTTCTCAATGGTTAATGCTAGAACTTTTAAAACGCAGAAAAGCACGTCAGATCACAAGAGCACACTGTGCTTCTCTCCTGGTTCAAGTATCTAAAAGCTGAATCACTAGGTAGCAAAAGAGTTTCAAACTCACAGAAAAGCGTTTTAGCCAACTGGAAATAATCCCATGTTTCTTACCTTCTGGGTACTAGGTTTCTTTGTCTATTTTAATGAAACTCTGACCAAATGATTCTCTCTTGTGCCTTTCATGGCTCCCCAAATTTGGTCATCCCACCATCACGTGTATTTTCTTTAGAGCCTATTGGATATTTACCCTGATTAGGCGAATTTTGACAGAAAACGCTCTTAGTTTAATTCCTCAATGGTTAATGCTAGAACTTTGAAAACGCAGAAAAGCACTTCAGATCACAAGAGCACACTGTCTTTCTTTCCTGGTTCAAGTATCTCAAAGCTGAATTCACAAGGTGGCAAAAGAGTTTCAAACTCACAGAAAAGCGTTTTAGCCAACTGGAAATAATTCCATGTTTCTTAGCTTCTGGGCACTAGGTTTCTTTGTGTATATCAATGAAACTCTGAAAAAATGATTCTCTCATGTGCCCCCTCATGGCTCCCCAAGTTTGGTCATCCCACCATCACGTGTATTTTGTTTAGAGCCTATTGGATGTTTACCCTGATTAGGAGAATTTGACTGAAAACTCCTGTTAGTTTAATTCCTCAATGGTTAATGCTAGAACTTTGAAAACACAGAAAAGCACTTCAGATCACAAGAGTACACAGTGCTTGCTCTCCTGGTACAAGTACCTCAACGCTGAACCACTAGGTAGCAAAAGAGTTTCAAACTAACAGAAAAGCGTTTTAGCGAATTGGAAATAATTCCCTTTTTCTTAGCTTCTGGGCACTCGGTTTCTTTGTGTATTTCAATGAAACTCTGAAAAAATGATTCTCTCATGGGCCCCTCATGGCTCCCCAAGTTTGGTCATTCCACCATCACGTGTTTTTTGTTTAGAGCCTGTTGGATGTTTACCCTGATTAGGCGAATTTGACTGAAAACGCCTATTAGTTTAATTCCTAAATGGTTAATGCTAGAACTTTGAAAATGCAGAAAAGCACTTCAGATCACAAGAGCACACTGTGCTTCTATCCTGGTTCAAGTATCTCAAAGTTGAATCACTAGGTAGTAAAAGAGTTTCAAACTCACAGAAAAGCACTGTAGGGAATTGGAAATAATTCCCTGTTTCTTAGCATCTGGGCACTAGGTTTCTTTGTGTATATCAATGAAATTCTGAAAAAATGATTCTCTCATTGGCCCCTCATGGCTTCCCAAGTTTGGTCATCCGACCATCACGTGTTTTTTGTTTATAGCCTATTGGATGTTTACCCTGATTAGGCGAAAATGCCTGAGAACGCCTGTTATTTTAATTCCTAAATGGTTAATGCTAGAACTTTGAAAATGCAGAACAGCACTTTAGTTCACAAGAGCACATGTGCTTCTGTCCTGGTTCACATATCTCAAAACTGAATCGCTTCATAGCAAACAGTTTCAAACTTACAAAAAAGCAATTTAGCGAACTAGAAATAATTGCCTGTTTCTTAGCTCTTGGGCACGAGGTTTCTTTGTGTATTTCAATGAAACTGTGATAAAATGATTCTCTCATGTGCCCCTCAAGGATCCCCAAGTTTGGTCATCCCACCATCACGTGTTGTTGTATAGAGCCTATTGGATATTTACCCTGATTAGGCGAATTTGACAGAAAATGCTGTTAGTTAAATTCCTCAATGGTTAATGCTAGAACTTTGAAAACGCAGAAAAGCACTTCAGATCACAAGAGCACACTGTCTTTCTTTCCTGGTTCAAGTATCTCAAAGCTGAATCACTAGGTGGCAAAAGAGTTTCAAACTCACAGAAAAGCGTTTTAGCCAACTGGAAATAATTCCATGTTTCTTAGCTTCTGGGCACTAGGTTTCTTTGTGTATATCAATGAAACTCTGAAAAAATGATTCTCTCATGTGCCCCTCATGGCTCCCCAAGTTTGGTCATCCCACCATCACGTGTATTTTGTTTAGAGCCTATTGGATGTTTACCCTGATTAGGAGAATTTGACTGAAAACTCCTGTTAGTTTAATTCCTCAATGGTTAATGCTAGAACTTTGAAAACACAGAAAAGCACTTCAGATCACAAGAGCACACAGTGCTTCTCTCCTGGTTCAAGTACCTCAACGCTGAACCACTAGGTAGCAAAAGAGTTTCAAACTAACAGAAAAAGCGTTTTAGCGAATAGGAAATAATTCCCTGTTTCTTAGCTTCTGGGTACTAGGTTTCTTTGTGTATTTCAATGAAACTCTGACAAGATGATTCTCTCTTGTGCATCTCATGGCTCCCCAAATTTGGTCATCCCACCATCACGTGTATTTTGTTTAGAGCCTATTGGATATTTACCCTGATTAGGCGAATTTGACAGAAAGAGCTGTTAGTTTAATTCCTCAATGGTTAATGCTAGAACTTTGAAAATGCAGAAAAGAACTTCACATCACAAGAGCACACTGTGCTTCTTTCCTAGTTCAAGTATCTCAAAGCTGAATCACTAGGTAGCAAAAGAGTTTCAAACTCACAGATAAGCGTTTTATCCATCTGGAAATAATTCCATGTTTCTTAGCTTCTGGGCACTAGGTTTCTTTGTGTATATCAATGAAACTCTGAAAAAATGATTCTCTCATGTGCCCCTCATGGCTCCCCATGTTTGGTCATCCCACCATCACGTGTTTTTTGTTTAGAGCTTATTGGATGTTTATCCTGATTAGGCGAATATGAATGAAAAAACGCCTGTTAGTTTAATTTCTCAATGGTTAATGCTAGAACTTTGAAAACGCAGAAAAGCACATCAGATCACAAGAGCACACTGTGCTTCTCTCCTGGTTCAAGTATCTCAAAGCTGAATCAATAAGGTAGCAAAAGAGAGTTTCAAACTCACAGAAAAGCGTTTTAGCCAACTGGAAATAATCCCATGTTTCTTAGCTTCTGGGTACTAGGTTTCTTTGTGTACTTCAATGAAACTCTGACAAAATGATTCTCTCTTATGCATCTCATGGCTCCCAAATTTGGTCATCCCACCATCACGTGTAGTGTATTTTGTTTAGAACCTATTGGATATTTACCCTCATTAGGCAAATTTGACAAAAAACGTCTGTTATTTTAATTCCTCAATGGTTAATGCTAGAACTTTGAAAATGCAGAAAGGCACTTCAGATCACAAGAGCACACTGTGCTTCTCTCCTGGTTCAAGTACCTCAACGCTGAATCAGTAGGTAGCAAAAGAGTTATAAAAAAACACAGAAAAGCGTTTTAGCGAATTGGAAATAATTCCATGTTTCTTAGCTTCTGGGCTCTAGGTTTCTTTGTGTATATCAATGAAACTCTGAAAAAATGATTCTCTCATGTGCCCCTCATGGCTCCACAAGTTTGGTCATTCCACCATCACGTGTATTTTGTTTAGAGCCTATTGGATGTTTACCCTGATTAGGAGAATTTAACTGAAAATGCCTGTCAGTTTAATTCCCCAATGGTTAATGCTAGAAGTTTGAAAACGCAGAAAAGCACTTCAGATCACAAGAGCACACTGTCTTTCTTTCCTGGTTCAAGTATCTCAAAGCTGAATCACTAGGTGGCAAAAGAATTTCAAACTCACAGAAAAGCGTTTTAGCCAACTGGAAATAATTCCATGTTTCTTAGCTTCTGGGCACTAGGTTTCTTTGTGTATATCAATGAAACTCTGAAAAAATGATTCTCTCATGTGCCCCTCATGGCTCCCCAAGTTTGGTCATCCCACCATCACGTGTATTTTGTTTAGAGCCTATTGGATGTTTACCCTGATTAGGAGAATTTGACTGAACTCCTGTTAGTTTAATTCCTCAATGGTTAATGTTAGAACTTTGAAAACACAGAAAAGCACTTCATATCACAAGAGCACACAGTGCTTCTCTCCTGGTTCAAGTACCTCAACGCTGAACCACTAGGTAGCAAAAGAGTTTCAAACTAACAGAAAAGCGTTTTAGCTAATTGGAAATAATTCCCTTTTTCTTTGCTTCTGGGCACTCGGTTTCTTTGTGTATTTCAATGAAACTCTGAAAATATGATTCTCTCATGGGCCCCTCATGGCTCCCCAAGTTTGGTCATTCCACCATCACGTGTTCTTTGTTTAGAGCCTGTTGGATGTTTACCCTGATTAGGCGAATTTGACTGAAAACGCCTATTAGTTTAATTCCTAAATGGTTAATGCTAGAACTTTGAAAACGCAGAAAAGCACTTCAGATCACAAGAGCACACTTTGCTTCTATCCTGGTTCAAGTATCTCAAAGTTGAATCACTAGGTAGTAAAAGAGTTTCAAACTCACAGAAAAGCGTTGTAGGGAATTGGAAATAATTCCCTGTTTCTTAGCATCTGGGCACTAGGTTTCTTTGTGTATATCAATGAAATTCTGAAAAAATGATTCTCTCATTGGCCCCTCATGGCTTCCCAAGTTTGGTCATCCGACCATCACATGTTTTTTGTTTATAGCCTATTGGATGTTTACCCTGATTAGGCGAAAATGCCTGAGAACACCTGTTATTTTTAATTCCTAAATGGTTAATGCTAGAACTTTGAAAATGCAGAAACAGCACTTTACTTCACAAGAGCACATGTACTTCTTTCCTGGTTCACATATCTCAAAACTGAATCGCTTCATAGCAAAACAGTTTCAAACTTACAGAAAAGCAATTTAGCGAACTAGAAATAATTGCCTCTTTGTTAGCTCTTGGGCACGAGGTTTCTTTGTGTATTTCAATGAAACTGTGATAAAATGATTCTCTCATGTGCCCCTCAAGGATCCCCAAGTTTGGTCATCCCACCATCACGTGTTGTTGTATAGAGACTATTGGATGTTTACCCTGAAGAGGCGAATTTGACTGAAAACGCCTGTTAGTTTAATTTCTCAATGGTTAATGCTAGAACTTTGAAAACGCAGAAAAGCATGTCAGATCACAAGAGCACACTGTGCTTCTCTCCTGGTTCAAGTATCTCAAAGCTGAATCACTAGGTAGCAAAAGAGTTTCAAACTCACAGAAAAGCGTTTTAGCAAACTGGAAAAAAATTGCCTGTTTCTTAGCCTCTGGGCACTAGGTTTCTTTGTGTATTTCAATGAAACTCTAAAAAAATGATTCTCTCCTGTGCCCCTCATGGATACCCAAGTTTGGTCATCCCACCATCACGTGTTTTTGTATAGAGACTATTGGATATTTACCCTGATTAGGCGAATTTCGCTGAAAACACCTGTTAGTTTTTAATTTCTCAATGGTTAATGCTAGAACTTTGAAAACGCAGAAAAGCACGTCAGATCACAAGAGCACACTATGCTTCTCTCCTGGTTCAAGTATCTCAAAGCTGAATCACTAGGTAGCAAAAGAGTTTCAAACTCACAGAAAAGCTTTTTAGCCAACTGGAAATAATCCCATGTTTCTTAGCTTCTGGGTACTAGGTTTCTTTGTGTATTTCAATGAAACTCTGACAAGATGATTCTCTCTTGTGCATCTCATGGCTCCCCAAATTTGGTCATCCCACGATCACGTGTATTTTGTTTAGAGCCTATTGGATATTTACCCTGATTAGGCGAATTTGACAGAAAGAGCTGTTAGTTTAATTCCTCAATGGTTAATGCTAGAACTTTGAAAATGCAGAAAAGAACTTGAGATCACAAGAGCCCACTGTGCTTCTTTCCTAGTTCAAGTATCTCAAAGCTGAATCACTAGGTAGCAAAAGAGTTTCAAACTCACAGAAAAGCGTTTTAGCCAACTGGAAATAATCCCATGTTTCTTACCTTCTGGGTACTAGGTTTCTTTGTCTATTTTAATGAAACTCTGACAAAATGATTCTCTCTTGTGCCTTTCATGGCTCCCCAAAATTTGGTCATCCCACCATCACGTGTATTTTGTTTAGAGCCTATTGGATATTTACCCTGATTAGGCGAATTTGACAGAAAACGCTCTTAGTTTAATTCCTCAATGGTTAATGCTAGAACTTTGAAAACGCAGAAAAGCACTTCAGATCACAAGAGCACACTGTCTTTCTTTCCTGGTTCAAGTATCTCAAAGCTGAATCACTAGGTAGCAAAAAGAGTTTCAAACTCACAGAAAAGCGTTTTAGCCAACTGGAAATAATTCCATGTTTCTTAGCTTCTGGGCACTAGGTTTGTCTTTGTGTGAGTATATCAATGAAACTCTGAAAAAAAAATGATTCTCATCTTGTTGCCCTCATGGCTCACCCAAGTTTTGGTTCATCCACACCATCCGTGTATTTTGTTTTAGAGCCTATTGGATGTTTACCATCTGAATAGGCGATTGTGACATAAAAGCTGTTAGTTTATTATTACTCAATGGTTAATGCTAGAACTTTGAAAAACTCACAGAAAAGGCACTTGAGATTACAAGAGCAACTAAGTGCTTCTCTCCTAGTTTTCAATCTATCTCATAAGCTGATATTCACTAGGTTGCTAAATAGAGTTTCAAACTTACCAACCGTACCGAAAAGCGTTTTGTTTTAGCCAACTGGAATTAATCCCAGTGTTTCTTAGCCTTCTGGGTACTAGGTTTCTTTGTGTATTTCAATGAAACTCTGACAAAGATGATTCTCTCTTGTGCATCTCATGGCTCCCAAATTTGGGTCATACAAGATCAAGTTTGTATTTTGTTAGAGCGCCTTTCATGGCTCCCCAAATTTGGTCATCCCACCATCACGTGTATTTTGTTTAGAGCCTATTGGATATTTTTACCCTGATTAGGCGAATTTGACAGAAACGCTCTTAGTTTAATTCCTCAATGGTTAATGCTAGAACTTTGAAAACGCAGAAAAGCACTTCAGATCACAAGAGCACACTGTCTTTCTTTTCCTGGTTCAAGTATCTCAAAGCTGAATCACTAGGTGGCAAAAGAGTTTCAAACTCACAGAAAAGCGTTTTAGCCAACTGGAAATAATTCCATGTTTCTTAGCTTCTGGGCACTAGGTTTCTTTGTGTATATCAATGAAACTCTGAAAAAAATGATTCTCTCATGTGCCCCTCATGGCTCCCCAAGTTTGGTCATCCCACCATCACGTGTATTTTGTTTAGAGCCTATTGGATGTTTACCCTGATTAGGAGAATTTGACTGAAAACTCCTGTTAGTTTAATTCCTCAATGGTTAATGCTAGAACTTTGAAAACACAGAAAAGCACTTCAGATCACAAGAGCACACAGTGCTTCTCTCCTGGTTCAAGTACCTCAACGCTGAACCACTAGGTAGCAAAAGAGTTTCAAACTAACAGAAAAGCGTTTTAGCGAATTGGAAATAATTCCCTTTTTCTTAGCTTCTGGGCACTCAGTTTCTTTGTGTATTTCAATGAAACTCTGAAAAAATGATTCTCTCATGGGCCCCTCATGGCTCCCCAAGTTTGGTCATTCCACCATCACGTGTTTTTTGTTTAGAGCCTGTTGGATGTTTACCCTGATTAGGCGAATTTGACTGAAAACGCCTATTAGTTTAATTCCTAAATGGTTAATGCTAGAACTTTGAAAATGCAGAAAAGCACTTCAGATCACAAGAGCACACTGTGCTTCTATCCTGGTTCAAGTATCTCAAAGTTGAATCACTAGGTAGTAAAAGAGTTTCAAACTCACAGAATAGTGTTGTAGGGAATTGGAAATAATTCCCTGTTTCTTAGCATCTGGGCACTAGGTTTCTTTGTGTATATCAATGAAATTCTGAAAAAATGATTCTCTCATTGGCCCTCATGGCTCCCCAAGTTTGGTCATCCGACCATCACGTGTTTTTTTGTTTATAGCCTATTGGATGTTTACCCTGATTAGGCGAAAATGCCTGAGAACACCTGTTTTTTTTAATTCCTAAATGGTTAATGCTAGAACTTTGAAAATGCAGAACAGCACTTTAGTTCACAAGAGCACATGTACTTCTTTCCTGGTTCACATATCTCAAAACTGAATCGCTTCATAGCAAAACAGTTTCAAACTTACAGAAAAGCAATTTAGCGAACTAGAAATAATTGCCTGTTTGTTAGCTCTTGGGCACGAGGTTTCTTTGTGTATTTCAATGAAACTGTGATAAAAATGATTCTCTCATGTGCCCTCAAGGATCCCCAAGTTTGGTCATCCCACCATCATGTGTTGTTGTATAGAGACTATTGGATATTTACCCTGAAGAGGCGAATTTGACTGAAAACGCCTGTTAGTTTAATTTCTCAATGGTTAATGCTAGAACTTTGAAAACGCAGAAAAGCATGTCAGATCACAAGAGCACACTGTGCTTCTCTCCTGGTTCAAGTATCTCAAAGCTGAATCACTAGGTAGCAAAAGAGTTTCAAACTCACAGAAAAGCGTTTTAGAAAACTGGAAAAAATTGCCTGTTTCTTAGCCTCTGGGCACTAGGTTTCTTTGTGTATTTCAATGAAACTCTAAAAAAAATGATTCTCTCCTGTGCCCCTCATGGATACCCAAGTTTGGTCATCCCACCATCACATGTTTTTGTATAGAGACTATTGGATATTTACCCTGATTAGGCGAATTTCGCTGAAAACACCTGTTAGTTTAATTTCTCAATGGTTAATGCTAGAACTTTGAAAACGCAGAAAAGCACATCAGATCACAAGAGCACACTATGCTTCTCTCCTGGTTTCAAGTATCTCAAAGCTGAATCACTAGGTAGCAAAAGAGTTTCAAACTCACAGAAAAGCTTTTTAGCCAACTGGAAATAATCCCATGTTTCTTAGCTTCTGGGTACTAGGTTTCTTTGTGTATTTCAATGAAACTCTGACAAGATGATTCTCTCTTGTGCATCTCATGGCTCCCCAAATTTGGTCATCCCACGATCACGTGTATTTTGTTTAGAGCCTATTGGATATTTACCCTGATTAGGCGAATTTGACAGAAAGAGCTGTTAGTTTAATTCCTCAATGGTTAATGCTAGAACTTTGAAAATGCAGAAAAGAACTTGAGATCACAAGAGCCCACTGTGCTTCTTTCCTAGTTCAAGTATCTCAAAGCTGAATCACTAGGTAGCAAAAGAGTTTCAAACTCACAGAAAAGCGTTTTAGCCAACTGGAAATAATCCATGTTTCTTACCTTCTGGGTACTAGGTTTCTTTGTCTATTTTAATGAAACTCTGACAAAATGATTCTCTCTTGTGCCTTTCATGGCTCCCCAAATTTGGTCATCCCACCATCACGTGTATTTTGTTTAGAGCCTATTGGATATTTACCCTGATTAGGCGAATTTGACAGAAAACGCTCTTAGTTTAATTCCTCAATGGTTAATGCTAGAACTTTGAAAACGCAGAAAAGCACTTCAGATCACAAGAGCACACTGTCTTTCTTTCCTGGTTCAAGTATCTCAAAGCTGAATCACTAGGTGGCAAAAGAGTTTCAAACTCACAGAAAAGCGTTTTAGCCAACTGGAAATAATTCCATGTTTCTTAGCTTCTGGGCACTAGGTTTCTTTGTGTATATCAATGAAACTCTGAAAAAATGATTCTCTCATGTGCCCCTCATGGCTCCCCAAGTTTGGTCATCCCACCATCACGTGTATTTTGTTTAGAGCCTATTGGATGTTTACCCTGATTAGGAGAATTTGACTGAAAACTCCTGTTAGTTTAATTCCTCAATGGTTAATGCTAGAACTTTGAAAACACAGAAAAGCACTTCAGATCACAAGAGCACACAGTGCTTCTCTCCTGGTTCAAGTACCTCAACGCTGAACACTAGGTAGCAAAAGAGTTTCAAACTAACAGAAAAGCGTTTTAGCGAATTGGAAATAATTCCCTTTTTCTTAGCTTCTGGGCACTCGGTTTCTTTGTGTATTTCAATGAAACTCTGAAAAAATGATTCTCTCATGGGCCCCTCATGGCTCCCCAAGTTTGGTCATTCCACCATCACGTGTTTTTTGTTTAGAGCCTGTTGGATGTTTACCCTGATTAGGCGAATTTGACTGAAAACGCCTATTAGTTTAATTCCTAAATGGTTAATGCTAGAACTTTGAAAATGCAGAAAAGCACTTCAGATCACAAGAGCACACTGTGCTTCTATCCTGGTTCAAGTATCTCAAAGTTGAATCACTAGGTAGTAAAAGAGTTTCAAACTCACAGAAAAGTGTTGTAGGGAATTGGAAATAATTCCCTGTTTCTTAGCATCTGGGCACTAGGTTTCTTTGTGTATATCAATGAAATTCTGAAAAAATGATTCTCTCATTGGCCCCTCATGGCTCCCCAAGTTTGGTCATCCGACCATCACGTGTTTTTTGTTTATAGCCTATTGGATGTTTACCCTGATTAGGCGAAAATGCCTGAGAACGCCTGTTTTTTTAATTCCTAAATGGTTAATGCTAGAACTTTGAAAATGCAGAACAGCACTTTAGTTCACAAGAGCACATGTACTTCTTTTCTGGTTCACATATCTCAAAACTGAATCGCTTCACAGCAAAACAGTTTCAAACTTACAGAAAAGCAATTTAGCGAACTAGAAATAATTGCCTGTTTGTTAGCTCTTGGGCACGAGGTTTCTTTGTGTATTTCAATGAAACTGTGATAAAATGATTCTCTCATGTGCCCCTCAAGGATCCCCAAGTTTGGTCATCCCACCATCACGTGTTGTTGTATAGAGACTATTGGATATTTACCCTGAAGAGGCGAATTTGACTGAAAACGCCTGTTAGTTTAATTTCTCAATGGTTAATGCTAGAACTTTGAAAACGCAGAAAAGCATGTCAGATCACAAGAGCACACTGTGCTTCTCTCCTGGTTCAAGTATCTCAAAGCTGAATCACTAGGTAGCAAAAGAGTTTCAAACTCACAGAAAAGCGTTTTAGCAAACTGGAAAAAATTGCCTGTTTCTTAGCCTCTGGGCACTAGGTTTCTTTGTGTATTTCAATGAAACTCTAAAAAAATGATTCTCTCCTGTGCCCCTCATGGATACCCAAGTTTGGTCATCCCACCATCACGTGTTTTTGTATAGAGACTATTGGATATTTACCCTGATTAGGCGAATTTCGCTGAAAACACCTGTTAGTTTAATTTCTCAATGGTTAATGCTAGAACTTTGAAAACGCAGAAAAGCAGGTCAGATCACAAGAGCACACTATGCTTCTCTCCTGGTTCAAGTATCTCAAAGCTGAATCACTAGGTAGCAAAAGAGTTTCAAACTCACAGAAAAGCTTTTTAGCCAACTGGAAATAATCCCATGTTTCTTAGCTTCTGGGTACTAGGTTTCTTTGTGTATTTCAATGAAACTCTGACAAGATGATTCTCTCTTGTGCATCTCATGGCTCCCCAAATTTGGTCATCCCACGATCACGTGTATTTTGTTTAGAGCCTATTGGATATTTACCCTGATTAGGCGAATTTGACAGAAAGAGCTGTTAGTTTAATTCCTCAATGGTTAATGCTAGAACTTTGAAAATGCAGAAAAGAACTTGAGATCACAAGAGCCCACTGTGCTTCTTTCCTAGTTCAAGTATCTCAAAGCTGAATCACTAGGTAGCAAAAGAGTTTCAAACTCACAGAAAAGCGTTTTAGCCCAACTGGAAATAATCCCATGTTTCTTACCTTCTGGGTACTAGGTTTCTTTGTCTATTTTAATGAAACTCTGACAAAATGATTCTCTCTTGTGCCTTTCATGGCTCCCCAAATTTGGTCATCCCACCATCACGTGTATTTTGTTTAGAGCCTATTGGATATTTACCCTGATTAGGCGAATTTGACAGAAAACGCTCTTAGTTTAATTCCTCAATGGTTAATGCTAGAACTTTGAAAACGCAGAAAAGCACTTCAGATCACAAGAGCACACTGTCTTTCTTTCCTGGTTCAAGTATCTCAAAGCTGAATCACTAGGTGGCAAAAGAGTTTCAAACTCACAGAAAAGCGTTTTAGCCAACTGGAAATAATTCCATGTTTCTTAGCTTCTGGGCACTAGGTTTCTTTGTGTATATCAATGAAACTCTGAAAAAATGATTCTCTCATGTGCCCCTCATGGCTCCCCAAGTTTGGTCATCCCACCATCACGTGTATTTTGTTTTAGAGCCTATTGGATGTTTACCCTGATTAGGAGAATTTGACTGAAAACTCCTGTTAGTTTAATTCCTCAATGGTTAATGCTAGAACTTTGAAAAACACAGAAAAGCACTTCAGATCACAAGAGCACACAGTGCTTCTCTCCTGGTTCAAGTACCTCAACGCTGAACCACTAGGTAGCAAAAGAGTTTCAAACTAACAGAAAAGCGTTTTAGCGAATTGGAAATAATTCCCTTTTTCTTAGCTTCTGGGCACTCAGTTTCTTTGTGTATTTCAATGAAACTCTGAAAAAATGATTCTCTCATGGGCCCCTCATGGCTCCCCAAGTTTGGTCATTCCACCATCACGTGTTTTTTGTTTAGAGCCTGTTGGATGTTTACCCTGATTAGGCGAATTTGACTGAAAACGCCTATTAGTTTAATTCCTAAATGGTTAATGCTAGAACTTTGAAAATGCAGAAAAGCACTTCAGATCACAAGAGCACACTGTGCTTCTATCCTGGTTCAAGTATCTCAAAGTTGAATCACTAGGTAGTAAAAGAGTTTCAAACTCACAGAAAAGTGTTGTAGGGAATTGGAAATAATTCCCTGTTTCTTAGCATCTGGGCACTAGGTTTCTTTGTGTATATCAATGAAATTCTGAAAAAATGATTCTCTCATTGGCCCCTCATGGCTCCCCAAGTTTGGTCATCCGACCATCACGTGTTTTTTGTTTATAGCCTATTGGATGTTTACCCTGATTAGGCGAAAATGCCTGAGAACACCTGTTTTTTTAATTCCTAAATGGTTAATGCTAGAACTTTGAAAATGCAGAACAGCACTTTAGTTCACAAGAGCACATGTACTTCTTTTCTGGTTCACATATCTCAAAACTGAATCGCTTCATAGCAAAACAGTTTCAAACTTACAGAAAAGCAATTTAGCGAACTAGAAATAATTGCCTGTTTGTTAGCTCTTGGGCACGAGGTTTCTTTGTGTATTTCAATGAAACTGTGATAAAATGATTCTCTCATGTGCCCCTCAAGGATCCCCAAGTTTGGTCATCCACCATCACGTGTTGTTGTATAGAGACTATTGGATATTTACCCTGAAGAGGCGAATTTGACTGAAAACGCCTGTTAGTTTAATTTCTCAATGGTTAATGCTAGAACTTTGAAAACGCAGAAAAGCATGTCAGATCACAAGAGCACACTGTGCTTCTCTCCTGGTTCAAGTATCTCAAAGCTGAATCACTAGGTAGCAAAAGAGTTTCAAACTCACAGAAAAGCGTTTTAGCAAACTGGAAAAAATTGCCTGTTTCTTAGCCTCTGGGCACTAGGTTTCTTTGTGTATTTCAATGAAACTCTAAAAAAATGATTCTCTCCTGTGCCCCTCATGGATACCCAAGTTTGGTCATCCCACCATCACGTGTTTTTGTATAGAGACTATTGGATATTTACCCTGATTAGGCGAATTTCGCTGAAAACACCTGTTAGTTTAATTTCTCAATGGTTAATGCTAGAACTTTGAAAATGCAGAAAAGCACATCAGATCACAAGAGCACACTATGCTTCTCTCCTGGTTCAAGT
Organism: Tamias sibiricus; assembly: GCA_025594165.1. NCBI lineage: Eukaryota > Metazoa > Chordata > Mammalia > Rodentia > Sciuridae > Tamias > Tamias sibiricus. Next base: position 15,414 of record JAKELJ010000335.1, read on the forward strand.
ATCTCAAAGCTGAATCACTAGGTAGCAAAAGAGTTTCAAACTCACAGAAAAGCTTTTTAGCCAACTGGAAATAATCCCATGTTTCTTAGCTTCTGGGTACTAGGTTTCTTTGTGTATTTCAATGAAACTCTGACAAGATGATTCTCTCTTGTGCATCTCATGGCTCCCCAAATTTGGTCATCCCACGATCACGTGTATTTTGTTTAGAGCCTATTGGATATTTACCCTGATTAGGCGAATTTGACAGAAAGAGCTGTTAGTTTAATTCCTCAATGGTTAATGCTAGAACTTTGAAAATGCAGAAAAGAACTTGAGATCACAAGAGCCCACTGTGCTTCTTTCCTAGTTCAAGTATCTCAAAGCTGAATCACTAGGTAGCAAAAGAGTTTCAAACTCACAGAAAAGCGTTTTAGCCAACTGGAAATAATCCCATGTTTCTTACCTTCTGGGTACTAGGTTTCTTTGTCTATTTTAATGAAACTCTGACAAAATGATTCTCTCTTGTGCCTTTCATGGCTCCCCAAATTTGGTCATCCCACCATCACGTGTATTTTGTTTAGAGCCTATTGGATATTTACCCTGATTAGGCGAATTTGACAGAAAACGCTCTTAGTTTAATTCCTCAATGGTTAATGCTAGAACTTTGAAAACGCAGAAAAGCACTTCAGATCACAAGAGCACACTGTCTTTCTTTCCTGGTTCAAGTATCTCAAAGCTGAATCACTAGGTGGCAAAAGAGTTTCAAACTCACAGAAAAGCGTTTTAGCCAACTGGAAATAATTCCATGTTTCTTAGCTTCTGGGCACTAGGTTTCTTTGTGTATATCAATGAAACTCTGAAAAAATGATTCTCTCATGTGCCCCTCATGGCTCCCCAAGTTTGGTCATCCCACCATCACGTGTATTTTGTTTAGAGCCTATTGGATGTTTACCCTGATTAGGAGAATTTGACTGAAAACTCCTGTTAGTTTAATTCCTCAATGGTTAATGCTAGAACTTTGAAAACACAGAAAAGCACTTCAGATCACAAGAGCACACAGTGCTTCTCTCCTGGTTCAAGTACCTCAACGCTGAACCACTAGGTAGCAAAAGAGTTTCAAACTAACAGAAAAGCGTTTTAGCGAATTGGAAATAATTCCCTTTTTCTTAGCTTCTGGGCACTCAGTTTCTTTGTGTATTTCAATGAAACTCTGAAAAAATGATTCTCTCATGGGCCCCTCATGGCTCCCCAAGTTTGGTCATTCCACCATCACGTGTTTTTTGTTTAGAGCCTGTTGGATGTTTACCCTGATTAGGCGAATTTGACTGAAAACGCCTATTAGTTTAATTCCTAAATGGTTAATGCTAGAACTTTGAAAATGCAGAAAAGCACTTCAGATCACAAGAGCACACTGTGCTTCTATCCTGGTTCAAGTATCTCAAAGTTGAATCACTAGGTAGTAAAAGAGTTTCAAACTCACAGAAAAGTGTTGTAGGGAATTGGAAATAATTCCCTGTTTCTTAGCATCTGGGCACTAGGTTTCTTTGTGTATATCAATGAAATTCTGAAAAAATGATTCTCTCATTGGCCCCTCATGGCTCCCAAGTTTGGTCATCCGACCATCACGTGTTTTTTTGTTTATAGCCTATTGGATGTTTACCCTGATTAGGCGAAAATGCCTGAGAACGCCTGTTTTTTTAATTCCTAAATGGTTAATGCTAGAACTTTGAAAATGCAGAACAGCACTTTAGTTCACAAGAGCACATGTACTTCTTTTCTGGTTCACATATCTCAAAACTGAATCGCTTCATAGCAAAACAGTTTCAAACTTACAGAAAAGCAATTTAGCGAACTAGAAATAATTGCCTGTTTGTTAGCTCTTGGGCACGAGGTTTCTTTGTGTATTTCAATGAAACTGTGATAAAATGATTCTCTCATGTGCCCCTCAAGGATCCCCAAGTTTGGTCATCCCACCATCACGTGTTGTTGTATAGAGACTATTGGATATTTACCCTGAAGAGGCGAATTTGACTGAAAACGCCTGTTAGTTTAATTTCTCAATGGTTAATGCTAGAACTTTGAAAACGCAGAAAAGCATGTCAGATCACAAGAGCACACTGTGCTTCTCTCCTGGTTCAAGTATCTCAAAGCTGAATCACTAGGTAGCAAAAGAGTTTCAAACTCACAGAAAAAGCGTTTTAGCAAACTGGAAAAAAATTGCCTGTTTCTTAGCCTCTGGGCACTAGGTTTCTTTGTGTATTTCAATGAAACTCTAAAAAAAATGATTCTCTCCTGTGCCCCTCATGGATACCCAAGTTTGGTCATCCCACCATCACGTGTTTTTGTATAGAGACTATTGGATATTTACCCTGATTAGGCGAATTTCGCTGAAAACACCTGTTAGTTTAATTTCTCAATGGTTAATGCTAGAACTTTGAAAACGCAGAAAAGCAGGTCAGATCACAAGAGCACACTATGCTTCTCTCCTGGTTCAAGTATCTCAAAGCTGAATCACTAGGTAGCAAAAGAGTTTCAAACTCACAGAAAAGCTTTTTAGCCAACTGGAAATAATCCCATGTTTCTTAGCTTCTGGGTACTAGGTTTCTTTGTGTATTTCAATGAAACTCTGACAGAGATGATTCTCTCTTGTGCATCTCATGGCTCCCCAAATTTGGTCATCCCACGATCACGTGTATTTTGTTTAGAGCCTATTGGATATTTACCTGATTAGGCGAATTTGACAGAAAGAGCTGTTAGTTTAATTCCTCAATGGTTAATGCTAGAACTTTGAAAATGCAGAAAAGAACTTGAGATCACAAGAGCCCACTGTGCTTCTTTCCTAGTTCAAGTATCTCAAAGCTGAATCACTAGGTAGCAAAAGAGTTTCAAACTCACAGAAAAGCGTTTTAGCCAACTGGAAATAATCCCATGTTTCTTACCTTCTGGGTACTAGGTTTCTTTGTCTATTTTAATGAAACTCTGACAAAATGATTCTCTCTTGTGCCTTTCATGGCTCCCCAAATTTGGTCATCCCACCATCACGTGTATTTTGTTTAGAGCCTATTGGATATTTACCTGATTAGGCGAATTTGACAGAAAAACGCTCTTAGTTTAATTCCTCAATGGTTAATGCTAGAACTTTGAAAACGCAGAAAAGCACTTCAGATCACAAGAGCACACTGTCTTTCTTTCCTGGTTCAAGTATCTCAAAGCTGAATCACTAGGTGGCAAAAGAGTTTCAAACTCACAGAAAAGCGTTTTAGCCAACTGGAAATAATTCCATGTTTCTTAGCTTCTGGGCACTAGGTTTCTTTGTGTATATCAATGAAACTCTGAAAAAATGATTCTCTCATGTGCCCCTCATTGCTCCCCAAGTTTGGTCATCCCACCATCACGTGTATTTTGTTTAGAGCCTATTGGATGTTTACCCTGATTAGGAGAATTTGACTGAAAACTCCTGTTAGTTTAATTCCTCAATGGTTAATGCTAGAACTTTGAAAACACAGAAAAGCACTTCAGATCACAAGAGCACACAGTGCTTCTCTCCTGGTTCAAGTACCTCAACGCTGAACCACTAGGTAGCAAAAGAGTTTCAAACTAACAGAAAAGCGTTTTAGCGAATTGGAAATAATTCCCTTTTTCTTAGCTTCTGGGCACTCAGTTTCTTTGTGTATTTCAATGAAACTCTGAAAAAATGATTCTCTCATGGGCCCCTCATGGCTCCCCAAGTTTGGTCATTCCACCATCACGTGTTTTTTGTTTAGAGCCTGTTGGATGTTTACCCTGATTAGGCGAATTTGACTGAAAACGCCTATTAGTTTAATTCCTAAATGGTTAATGCTAGAACTTTGAAAATGCAGAAAAGCACTTCAGATCACAAGAGCACACTGTGCTTCTATCCTGGTTCAAGTATCTCAAAGTTGAATCACTAGGTAGTAAAAGAGTTTCAAACTCACAGAAAAGTGTTGTAGGGAATTGGAAATAATTCCCTGTTTCTTAGCATCTGGGCACTAGGTTTCTTTGTGTATATCAATGAAATTCTGAAAAAATGATTCTCTCATTGGCCCCTCATGGCTCCCCAAGTTTGGTCATCCGACCATCACGTGTTTTTTGTTTATAGCCTATTGGATGTTTACCCTGATTAGGCGAAAATGCCTGAGAACACCTGTTTTTTTTAATTCCTAAATGGTTAATGCTAGAACTTTGAAAATGCAGAACAGCACTTTAGTTCACAAGAGCACATGTACTTTCTTTTCTGGTTCACATATCTCAAAACTGAATCGCTTCATAGCAAAACAGTTTCAAACTTACAGAAAAGCAATTTAGCGAACTAGAAATAATTGCCTGTTTGTTAGCTCTTGGGCACGAGGTTTCTTTGTGTATTTCAATGAAACTGTGATAAAATGATTCTCTCATGTGCCCCTCAAGGATCCCCAAGTTTGGTCATCCCACCATCACGTGTTGTTGTATAGAGACTATTGGATATTTACCCTGAAGAGGCGAATTTGACTGAAAACGCCTGTTAGTTTAATTTCTCAATGGTTAATGCTAGAACTTTGAAAACGCAGAAAAGCATGTCAGATCACAAGAGCACACTGTGCTTCTCTCCTGGTTCAAGTATCTCAAAGCTGAATCACTAGGTAGCAAAAGAGTTTCAAACTCACAGAAAAGCGTTTTAGCAAACTGGAAAAAATTGCCTGTTTCTTAGCCTCTGGGCACTAGGTTTCTTTGTGTATTTCAATGAAACTCTAAAAAAATGATTCTCTCCTGTGCCCCTCATGGATACCCAAGTTTGGTCATCCCACCATCACGTGTTTTTGTATAGAGACTATTGGATATTTACCCTGATTAGGCGAATTTCGCTGAAAACACCTGTTAGTTTAATTTCTCAATGGTTAATGCTAGAACTTTGAAAACGCAGAAAAGCACATCAGATCACAAGAGCACACTATGCTTCTCTCCTGGTTCAAGTATCTCAAAGCTGAATCACTAGGTAGCAAAAGAGTTTCAAACTCACAGAAAAGCTTTTTAGCCAACTGGAAATAATCCCATGTTTCTTAGCTTCTGGGTACTAGGTTTCTTTGTGTATTTCAATGAAACTCTGACAAGATGATTCTCTCTTGTGCATCTCATGGCTCCCCAAATTTGGTCATCCCACCATCACGTGTATTTTGTTTAGAGCCTATTGGATATTTACCCTGATTAGGCGAATTTGACAGAAAACGCTCTTAGTTTAATTCCTCAATGGTTAATGCTAGAACTTTGAAAACGCAGAAAAGCACTTCAGATCACAAGAGCACACTGTCTTTCTTTCCTGGTTCAAGTATCTCAAAGCTGAATCACTAGGTGGCAAAAGAGTTTCAAACTCACAGAAAAGCGTTTTAGCCAACTGGAAATAATTCCATGTTTCTTAGCTTCTGGGCACTAGGTTTCTTTGTGTATATCAATGAAACTCTGAAAAAATGATTCTCTCATGTGCCCCTCATGGCTCCCCAAGTTTGGTCATCCCACCATCACGTGTATTTTGTTTAGAGCCTATTGGATGTTTACCCTGATTAGGAGAATTTGACTGAAAAACTCCTGTTAGTTTAATTCCTCAATGGTTAATGCTAGAACTTTGAAAACACAGAAAAGCACTTCAGATCACAAGAGCACACAGTGCTTCTCTCCTGGTTCAAGTACCTCAACGCTGAACCACTAGGTAGCAAAAGAGTTTCAAACTAACAGAAAAGCGTTTTAGCGAATTGGAAATAATTCCCTTTTTCTTAGCTTCTGGGCACTCAGTTTCTTTGTGTATTTCAATGAAACTCTGAAAAAATGATTCTCTCATGGGCCCCTCATGGCTCCCCAAGTTTGGTCATTCCCACCATCACGTGTTTTTTGTTTAGAGCCTGTTGGATGTTTACCCTGATTAGGCGAATTTGACTGAAAACGCCTATTAGTTTAATTCCTAAATGGTTAATGCTAGAACTTTGAAAATGCAGAAAAGCACTTCAGATCACAAGAGCACACTGTGCTTCTATCCTGGTTCAAGTATCTCAAAGTTGAATCACTAGGTAGTAAAAGAGTTTCAAACTCACAGAAAAGTGTTGTAGGGAATTGGAAATAATTCCCTGTTTCTTAGCATCTGGGCACTAGGTTTCTTTGTGTATATCAATGAAATTCTGAAAAAATGATTCTCTCATTGGCCCCTCATGGCTCCCCAAGTTTGGTCATCCGACCATCACGTGTTTTTTGTTTATAGCCTATTGGATGTTTACCCTGATTAGGCGAAAATGCCTGAGAACACCTGTTTTTTTAATTCCTAAATGGTTAATGCTAGAACTTTGAAAATGCAGAACAGCACTTTAGTTCACAAGAGCACATGTACTTCTTTTCTGGTTCACATATCTCAAAACTGAATCGCTTCATAGCAAAACAGTTTCAAACTTACAGAAAAGCTATTTAGCGAACTAGAAATAATTGCCTGTTTGTTAGCTCTTGGGCACGAGGTTTCTTTGTGTATTTCAATGAAACTGTGATAAAATGATTCTCTCATGTGCCCCTCAAGGATCCCCAAGTTTGGTCATCCCACCATCACGTGTTGTTGTATAGAGACTATTGGATATTTACCCTGAAGAGGCGAATTTGACTGAAAACGCCTGTTAGTTTAATTTCTCAATGGTTAATGCTAGAACTTTGAAAACGCAGAAAAGCATGTCAGATCACAAGAGCACACTGTGCTTCTCTCCTGGTTCAAGTATCTCAAAGCTGAATCACTAGGTAGCAAAAGAGTTTCAAACTCACAGAAAAGCGTTTTAGCAAACTGGAAAAAATTGCCTGTTTCTTAGCCTCTGGGCACTAGGTTTCTTTGTGTATTTCAATGAAACTCTAAAAAAATGATTCTCTCCTGTGCCCCTCATGGATACCCAAGTTTGGTCATCCCACCATCACGTGTTTTTGTATAGAGACTATTGGATATTTACCCTGATTAGGCGAATTTCGCTGAAAACACCTGTTAGTTTAATTTCTCAATGGTTAATGCTAGAAACTTTGAAAACGCAGAAAAGCACATCAGATCACAAGAGCACACTATGCTTCTCTCCTGGTTCAAGTATCTCAAAGCTGAATCACTAGGTAGCAAAAGAGTTTCAAACTCACAGAAAAGCTTTTTAGCCAACTGGAAATAATCCCATGTTTCTTAGCTTCTGGGTACTAGGTTTCTTTGTGTATTTCAATGAAACTCTGACAAGATGATTCTCTCTTGTGCATCTCATGGCTCCCCAAATTTGGTCATCCCACGATCACGTGTATTTTGTTTAGAGCCTATTGGATATTTACCCTGATTAGGCGAATTTGACAGAAAGAGCTGTTAGTTTAATTCCTCAATGGTTAATGCTAGAACTTTGAAAATGCAGAAAAGAACTTGAGATCACAAGAGCCCACTGTGCTTCTTTCCTAGTTCAAGTATCTCAAAGCTGAATCACTAGGTAGCAAAAGAGTTTCAAACTCACAGAAAAGCGTTTTAGCCAACTGGAAATAATCCCATGTTTCTTACCTTCTGGGTACTAGGTTTCTTTGTCTATTTTAATGAAACTCTGACAAAATGATTCTCTCTTGTGCCTTTCATGGCTCCCCAAATTTGGTCATCCCACCATCACGTGTATTTTGTTTAGAGCCTATTGGATATTTACCCTGATTAGGCGAATTTGACAGAAAACGCTCTTAGTTTAATTCCTCAATGGTTAATGCTAGAACTTTGAAAACGCAGAAAAGCACTTCAGATCACAAGAGCACACTGTCTTTCTTTCCTGGTTCAAGTATCTCAAAGCTGAATCACTAGGTGGCAAAAGAGTTTCAAACTCACAGAAAAGCGTTTTAGCCAACTGGAAATAATTCCATGTTTCTTAGCTTCTGGGCACTAGGTTTCTTTGTGTATATCAATGAAACTCTGAAAAAATGATTCTCTCATGTGCCCCTCATGGCTCCCCAAGTTTGGTCATCCCACCATCACGTGTATTTTGTTTAGAGCCTATTGGATGTTTACCCTGATTAGGAGAATTTGACTGAAAACTCCTGTTAGTTTAATTCCTCAATGGTTAATGCTAGAACTTTGAAAACACAGAAAAGCACTTCAGATCACAAGAGCACACAGTGCTTCTCTCCTGGTTCAAGTACCTCAACGCTGAACCACTAGGTAGCAAAAGAGTTTCAAACTAACAGAAAAGCGTTTTAGCGAATTGGAAATAATTCCCTTTTTCTTAGCTTCTGGGCACTCGGTTTCTTTGTGTTTTTCAATGAAACTCTGAAAAAATGATTCTCTCATGGGCCCCTCATGGCTCCCCAAGTTTGGTCATTCCACCATCACGTGTTTTTTGTTTAGAGCCTGTTGGATGTTTACCCTGATTAGGCGAATTTGACTGAAAACGCCTATTAGTTTAATTCCTAAATGGTTAATGCTAGAACTTTGAAAATGCAGAAAAGCACTTCAGATCACAAGAGCACACTGTGCTTCTATCCTGGTTCAAGTATCTCAAAGTTGAATCACTAGGTAGTAAAAGAGTTTCAAACTCACAGAAAAGTGTTGTAGGGAATTGGAAATAATTCCCTGTTTCTTAGCATCTGGGCACTAGGTTTCTTTGTGTATATCAATGAAATTTTGAAAAAATGATTCTCTCATTGGCCCCTCATGGCTTCCAAAGTTTGGTCATCTGACCATCACGTGTTTTTTGTTTATAGCCTATTGGATGTTTACCCTGATTAGGCGAAAATGCCTGAGAACGCCTGTTATTTTAATTCCTAAATGGTTAATGCTAGAACTTTGAAAATGCAGAACAGCACTATAGTTCACAAGAGCACATGTGCTTCTGTCCTGGTTCACAAATCTCAAAACTGAATCGCTTCATAGCAAAACAGTTTCAAACTTACAGAAAAGCAATTTAGCGAACTAGAAATAATTGCCTGTTTCTTAGCTCTTGGGCACGAGGTTTCTTTGTGTATTTCAATGAAACTGTGATAAAATGATTCTCTCATGTGCCCCTCAAGGATCCCCAAATTTGGTCATCCCACCATCACGTGTTGTTGTATAGAGCCTATTGGATATTTACCCTGATTAGGCGAATTTGACAGAAAACGCTGTTAGTTTAATTCCTCAATGGTTAATGCTAGAACTTTGAAAACGCAGAAAAGCACTTCAGATCACAAGAGCACACTGTCTTTCTTTCCTGGTTCAAGTATCTCAAAGCTGAATCACTAGGTAGCAAAACAGTTGCAAACTCACAGAAAAGCGTTTTAGCAAACTGGAAATAATTGCCTGTTTCTTAGCCTCTGGGCACTAGGTTTCTTTGTGTATTTCAATGAAACTCTAAAAAAATGATTCTCTCCTGTGCCCCTCATGGATACCCAAGTTTGGTCATCCCACCATCACGTGTTTTTGTATAGAGACTATTGGATATTTACCCTGATTAGGCGAATTTCGCTGAAAACACCTGTTAGTTTAATTTCTCAATGGTTAATGCTAGAACTTTGAAAACGCAGAAAAGCACATCAGATCACAAGAGCACACTATGCTTCTCTCCTGGTTCAAGTATCTCAAAGCTGAATCACTAGGTAGCAAAAAGAGTTTCAAACTCACAGAAAAGCTTTTTAGCCAACTGGAAATAATCCCATGTTTCTTAGCTTCTGGGTACTAGGTTTCTTTGTGTATTTCAATGAAACTCTGACAAGATGATTCTCTCTTGTGCATCTCATGGCTCCCCAAATTTGGTCATCCCACGATCACGTGTATTTTGTTTAGAGCCTATTGGATATTTACCCTGATTAGGCGAATTTGACAGAAAGAGCTGTTAGTTTAATTCCTCAATGGTTAATGCTACAACTTTGAAAATGCAGAAAAGAACTTGAGATCACAAGAGCCCACTGTGCTTCTTTCCTAGTTCAAGTATCTCAAAGCTGAATCACTAGGTAGCAAAAGAGTTTCAAACTCACAGAAAAGCGTTTTAGTTAACTGGAAATAATTCCATGTTTCTTAGCTTCTGGGCACTAGGTTTCTTTGTGTATATCAATGAAACTCTGAAAAAATGATTCTCTCATGTGCCCCTCATGGCTCCCCATGTTTGGTCATCCCACCATCACGTGTTTTTTGTTTAGAGCTTATTGGATGTTTATCCTGATTAGGCGAATATGAATGAAAACGCCTGTTAGTTTTAATTTCTCAATGGTTAATGCTAGAACTTTGAAAACGCAGAAAAGCACATCAGATCACAAGAGCACACTGTGCTTCTCTCCTGGTTCAAGTATCTCAAAGCTGAATCAATAAGGTAGCAAAAGAGTTTCAAACTCACAGAAAAGCGTTTTAGCCAACTGGAAATAATCCCATGTTTCTCAGCTTCTGGGTACTAGGTTTCTTTGTGTACTTCAATGAAACTCTGACAAAATGATTCTCTCTTATGCATCTCATGGCTCCCAAATTTGGTCATCCCACCATCACGTGTAGTGTATTTTGTTTAGAACCTATTGGATATTTACCCTCATTAGGCAAATTTGACAAAAAAACGCCTGTTATTTTAATTCCTCAATGGTTAATGCTAGAACTTTGAAAATGCAGAAAGTCACTTCAGATCACAAGAGCACACTGTGCTTCTCTCCTGGTTCAAGTACCTCAACGCTGAATCAGTAGGTAGCAAAAGGGTTATAAAAAAACACAGAAAAGCCTTTTAGCGAATTGGAAATAATTCCATGTTTCTTAGCTTCTGGGTTCTAGGTTTCTTTGTGTATATCAATGAAACTCTGAAAAAATGATTCTCTCATGTGCCCCTCATGGCTCCACAAGTTTGGTCATTCCACCATCACGTGTATTTTGTTTAGAGCCTATTGGATGTTTACCCTGATTAGGAGAATTTAACTGAAAATGCCTGTGAGTTTAATTCCTCAATGGTTAATGCTAGAACTTTGAAAACGCAGAAAAGCACTTCAGATCACAAGAGCACACTGTCTTTCTTTCCTGGTTCAAGTATCTCAAAGCTGAATCACTAGGTGGCAAAAGAATTTTCAAACTCACAGAAAAGCGTTTTAGCCAACTGGAAATAATTCCATGTTTCTAGCTTCTGGGCACTAGGTTTCTTTGTGTATATCAATGAAACTCTGAAAAAATGATTCTCTCATGTGCCCCTCATGGCTCCCCAAGTTTGGTCATCCCACCATCACGTGTATTTTGTTTAGAGCCTATTGGATGTTTACCCTGATTAGGAGAATTTGACTGAAAACTCCTGTTAGTTTTAATTCCTCAATGGTTAATGCTAGAACTTTGAAAACGCAGAAAAGCACTTCAGATCACAAGAGCACACTTTGCTTCTATCCTGGTTCAAGTATCTCAAAGTTGAATCACTAGGTAGTAAAAGAGTTTCAAACTCACAGAAAAGCGTTGTAGGGAATTGGAAATAATTCCCTTTTTCTTTGCTTCTGGGCACTCGGTTTCTTTGTGTATATCAATGAAATTCTGAAAAAATGATTCTCTCATTGGCCCCTCATGGCTCCCCAAGTTTGGTCATCCCACCATCACGTGTTTTTTGTTTATAGCCTACTGGAAATTTACCCTGATTAGGCGAAAATGCCTGAGAACGCCTGTTATTTTAATTCCTAAATGGTTAATGCTAGAACTTTGAAAAATGCAGAACAGCACTTTAGTTCACAAGAGCACATGTGCTTCTGTCCTGGTTCACATATCTCAAAACTGAATCGCTTCATAGCAAAACAGTTTCAAACTTACAGAAAAGCAATTTAGCGAACTAGAAATAATTGCCTGTTTCTTAGCTCTTGGGCACGAGGTTTCTTTGTGTATTTCAATGAAACTGTGATAAAATGATTCTCTCATGTGCCCCTCAAGGATCCCCAAGTTTGGTCATCCCACCATCACTTGTTGTTGTATAGAGACTATTGGATGTTTACCCTGAATAGGCGAATTTGACAGAAAACGCTGTTAGTTTAATTCCTCAATGGTTAATGCTAGAACGTTGAAAACGCAGAAAAGCACTTCAGATCACAAGAGCACACTGTCTTTCTTTCCTGGTTCAAGTATCTCAAAGCTGAATCACTAGGTAGCAAAACAGTTGCAAACTCACAGAAAAGCGTTTTAGGAAACTGGAAAAAATTGCCTGTTTCTTAGCCTCTGGGCACTAGGTTTCTTTGTGTATTTCAATGAAACTCTAAAAAAATGATTCTCTCCTGTGCCCCTCATGGATACCCAAGTTTGGTCATCCCACCATCACGTGTTTTTGTATAGAGACTATTGGATATTTACCCTGATTAGGCGATTTCGCTGAAAACACCTGTTAGTTTAATTTCTCAATGGTTAATGCTAGAACTTTGAAAACGCAGAAAAAAGCACGTCAGATCACAAGAGCACACTATGCTTCTCTCCTGGTTCAAGTATCTCAAAGCTGAATCACTAGGTAGCAAAAGAGTTTCAAACTCACAGAAAAGCTTTTTAGCCAACTGGAAATAATCCCATGTTTCTTAGCTTCTGGGTACTAGGTTTCTTTGTGTATTTCAATGAAACTCTGACAAGATGATTCTCTCTTGTGCATCTCATGGCTCCCAAATTTGGTCATCCCACGATCACGTGTATTTTGTTTAGAGTCTATTGGATATTTACCCTGATTAGGCGAATTTGACAGAAAGAGCTGTTAGTTTTAATTCCTCAATGGTTAATGCTAGAACTTTGAAAATGCAGAAAAGAACTTGAGATCACAAGAGCCCACTGTGCTTCTTTCCTAGTTCAAGTATCTCAAAGCTGAATCACTAGGTAGCAAAAGAGTTTCAAACTCACAGAAAAGCGTTTTAGCCAACTGGAAATAATCCCATGTTTCTTACCTTCTGGGTACTAGGTTTCTTTGTCTATTTTAATGAAACTCTGTGACAAAATGATTCTCTCTTGTGCCTTTCATGGCTCCCCAAATTTGGTCATGACCCACCATCACGTGTATTTTGTTTAGAGCCTATTGGATATTTACCCTGATTAGGCGAATTTGACAGAAAAACGCTCTTAGTTTAATTCCTCAATGGTTAATGCTAGAACTTTGAAAACGCAGAAAAGCACTTCAGATCACAAGAGCACACTGTCTTTCTTTCCTGGTTCAAGTATCTCAAAGCTGAATCACTAGGTGGCAAAAGAGTTTCAAACTCACAGAAAAGCGTTTTAGCCAACTGGAAATAATTCCATGTTTCTTAGCTTCTGGGCACTAGGTTTCTTTGTGTATTTCAATGAAACTCTGACAAGATGATTCTCTCTTGTGCATCTCATGGCTCCCCAAATTTGGTCATCCACGATCACGTGTATTTTGTTTAGAGTCTATTGGATATTTACCCTGATTAGGCGAATTTGACAGAAAGAGCTGTTAGTTTAATTCCTCAATGGTTAATGCTAGAACTTTGAAAATGCAGAAAAGAACTTGAGATCACAAGAGCCCACTGTGCTTCTTTCCTAGTTCAAGTATCTCAAAGCTGAATCACTAGGTAGCAAAAGAGTTTCAAACTCACAGAAAAGCGTTTTAGCCAACTGGAAATAATCCAATGTTTTCTTACCTTCTGGGGTACTAGGTTTCTTTGTCTATTTTAATGAAACTCTGACAAAATGATTCTCTCTTGTGCCTTTCATGGCTCCCCAAATTTGGTCATCCCACCATCACGTGTATTTTGTTTAGAGCCTATTGGATATTTACCCTGATTAGGCGAATTTGACAGAAAACGCTCTTAGTTTAATTCCTCAATGGTTAATGCTAGAACTTTGAAAACGCAGAAAAGCACTTCAGATCACAAGAGCACACTGTCTTCTTTCTTTCCTGGTTCAAGTATCTCAAAGCTGAATCACTAGGTGGCCAAAAGAGTTTCAAACTCACAGAAAAGCGTTTTAGCCAACTGGAAATAATTTCCATGTTTCTTAGCTTCTGGGCACTAGGTTTCTTTGTGTATTTCAATGAAACTCTGACAAGATGATTCTCTCTTGTGCATCTCATGGCTCCCCAAATTTGGTCATCCCACGATCACGTGTATTTTGTTTAGAGTCTATTGGATATTTACCCTGATTAGGCGAATTTGACAGAAAGAGCTGTTAGTTTAATTCCTCAATGGTTAATGCTAGAACTTTGAAAATGCAGAAAAGAACTTGAGATCACAAGAGCCCACTGTGCTTCTTTCCTAGTTCAAGTATCTCAAAGCTGAATCACTAGGTAGCAAAAGAGTTTCAAACTCACAGAAAAGCGTTGTAGGGAATTGGAAATAATTCCCTTTTTCTTTGCTTCTGGGCACTCGGTTTCTTTGTGTATTTCAATGAAACTCTGAAAAAATGATTCTCTCATGGGCCCCTCATGGCTCCCCAAGTTTGGTCATTCCACCATCACGTGTTTTTTGTTTAGAGCCTGTTGGATGTTTACCCTGATTAGGCGAATTTGACTGAAAACGCCTATTAGTTTAATTCCTAAATGGTTAATGCTAGAACTTTGAAAACGCAGAAAAGCACTTCAGATCACAAGAGCACACTGTGCTTCTATCCTGGTTCAAGTATCTCAAAGTTGAATCACTAGGTAGTAAAAGAGTTTCAAACTCACAGAAAAGCGTTGTAGGGAATTGGAAATAATTCCCTGTTTCTTAGCATCTGGGCACTAGGTTTCTTTGTGTATATCAATGAAATTCTGAAAAAATGATTCTCTCATTGGCCCCTCATGGCTCCCCAAGTTTGGTCATCCCACCATCACGTGTTTTTTGTTTATAGCCTACTGGAAGTTTACCCTGATTAGGCGAAAATGCCTGAGAACGCCTGTTATTTTAATTCCTAAATGGTTAATGCTAGAACTTTGAAAATGCAGAACAGCACTTTAGTTCACAAGAGCACATGTGCTTCTGTCCTGGTTCACATATCTCAAAACTGAATCGCTTCATAGCAAAACAGTTTCAAACTTACAGAAAAGCAATTTAGCGAACTAGAAATAATTGCCTGTTTCTTAGCTCTTGGGCACGAGGTTTCTTTGTGTATTTCAATGAAACTGTGATAAAATGATTCTCTCATGTGCCCCTCAAGGATCCCCAAGTTTGGTCATCCCACCATCACTTGTTGTTGTATAGAGACTATTGGATGTTTACCCTGAATAGGCGAATTTGACAGAAAACGCTGTTAGTTTAATTCCTCAATGGTTAATGCTAGAACTTTGAAAACGCAGAAAAGCACTTCAGATCACAAGAGCACACTGTCTTTCTTTCCTGGTTCAAGTATCTCAAAGCTGAATCACTAGGTAGCAAAACAGTTGCAAACTCACAGAAAAGCGATTTTAGGAAACTGGAAAAAATTGCCTGTTTCTTAGCCTCTGGACACTAGGTTTCTTTGTGTATTTCAATGAAACTCTAAAAAAATGATTCTCTCCTGTGCCCCTCATGGATACCCAAGTTTGGTCATCCCACCATCACGTGTTTTTGAATAGAGACTATTGGATATTTACCCTGATTAGGCGAATTTCGCTGAAAACACCTGTTAGTTTAATTTCTCAATGGTTAATGCTAGAACTTTGAAAACGCAGAAAAGCACGTCAGATCACAAGAGCACACTATGCTTCTCTCCTGGTTCAAGTATCTCAAAGCTGAATCACTAGGTAGCAAAAGAGTTTCAAACTCACAGAAAAGCTTTTTAGCCAACTGGAAATAATCCCATGTTTCTTAGCTTCTGGGTACTAGGTTTCTTTGTGTATTTCAATGAAACTCTGACAAGATGATTCTCTCTTGTGCATCTCATGGCTCCCCAAATTTGGTCATCCCACGATCACGTGTATTTTGTTTAGAGCCTATTGGATATTTACCCTGATTAGGCGAATTTGACAGAAAGAGCTGTTAGTTTAATTCCTCAATGGTTAATGCTAGAACTTTGAAAATGCAGAAAAGAACTTGAGATCACAAGAGCCCACTGTGCTTCTTTCCTAGTTCAAGTATCTCAAAGCTGAATCACTAGGTAGCAAAAGAGTTTCAAACTCACAGAAAAGCGTTTTAGCCAACTGGAAATAATCCCATGTTTCTTACCTTCTGGGTACTAGGTTTCTTTGTCTATTTTAATGAAACTCTGACAAAATGATTCTCTCTTGTGCCTTTCATGGCTCCCCAAATTTGGTCATCCCACCATCACGTGTATTTTGTTTAGAGCCTATTGGATATTTACCCTGATTAGGCGAATTTGACAGAAAACGCTCTTAGTTTAATTCCTCAATGGTTAATGCTAGAACTTTGAAAACGCAGAAAAGCACTTCAGATCACAAGAGCACACTGTCTTTCTTTCCTGGTTCAAGTATCTCAAAGCTGAATCACTAGGTGGCAAAAGAGTTTCAAACTCACAGAAAAGCGTTTTAGCCAACTGGAAATAATTCCATGTTTCTTAGCTTCTGGGCACTAGGTTTCTTTGTGTATATCAATGAAACTCTGAAAAAATGATTCTCTCATGTGCCCCTCATGGCTCCCCAAGTTTGGTCATCCCACCATCACGTGTATTTTGTTTAGAGCCTATTGGATGTTTACCCTGATTAGGAGAATTTGACTGAAAACTCCTGTTAGTTTAATTCCTCAATGGTTAATGCTAGAACTTTGAAAACACAGAAAAGCACTTCAGATCACAAGAGCACACAGTGCTTCTCTCCTGGTTCAAGTACCTCAACGCTGAACCACTAGGTAGCAAAAGAGTTTCAAACTAACAGAAAAGCGTTTTAGCGAATTGGAAATAATTCCCTTTTTCTTAGCTTCTGGGCACTCAGTTTCTTTGTGTATTTCAATGAAACTCTGAAAAAATGATTCTCTCATGGGCCCCTCATGGCTCCCCAAGTTTGGTCATTCCACCATCACGTGTTTTTTGTTTAGAGCCTGTTGGATGTTTACCCTGATTAGGCGAATTTGACTGAAAACGCCTATTAGTTTAATTCCTAAATGGTTAATGCTAGAACTTTGAAAATGCAGAAAAGCACTTCAGATCACAAGAGCACACTGTGCTTCTATCCTGGTTCAAGTATCTCAAAGTTGAATCACTAGGTAGTAAAAGAGTTTCAAACTCACAGAAAAGTGTTGTAGGGAATTGGAAATAATTCCCTGTTTCTTAGCATCTGGGCACTAGGTTTCTTTGTGTATATCAATGAAATTCTGAAAAAATGATTCTCTCATTGGCCCCTCATGGCTCCCCAAGTTTGGTCATCCGACCATCACGTGTTTTTTGTTTATAGCCTATTGGATGTTTACCCTGATTAGGCGAAAATGCCTGAGAACACCTGTTTTTTTAATTCCTAAATGGTTAATGCTAGAACTTTGAAAATGCAGAACAGCACTTTAGTTCACAAGAGCACATGTACTTCTTTCCTGGTTCACATATCTCAAAACTGAATCGCTTCATAGCAAAACAGTTTCAAACTTACAGAAAAGCAATTTAGCGAACTAGAAATAATTGCCTGTTTGTTAGCTCTTGGGCACGAGGTTTCTTTGTGTATTTCAATGAAACTGTGATAAAATGATTCTCTCATGTGCCCCTCAAGGATCCCCAAGTTTGGTCATCCCACCATCACGTGTTGTTGTATAGAGACTATTGGATATTTACCCTGAAGAGGCGAATTTGACTGAAAACGCCTGTTAGTTTAATTTCTCAATGGTTAATGCTAGAACTTTGAAAACGCAGAAAAGCATGTCAGATCACAAGAGCACACTGTGCTTCTCTCCTGGTTCAAGTATCTCAAAGCTGAATCACTAGGTAGCAAAAGAGTTTCAAACTCACAGAAAAGCATTTTAGCAAACTGGAAAAAAATTGCCTGTTTCTTAGCCTCTGGGCACTAGGTTTCTTTGTGTATTTCAATGAAACTCTAAAAAAATGATTCTCTCCTGTGCCCCTCATGGATACCCAAGTTTGGTCATCCCACCATCACGTGTTTTTGTATAGAGACTATTGGATATTTACCCTGATTAGGCGAATTTCGCTGAAAACACCTGTTAGTTTAATTTCTCAATGGTTAATGCTAGAACTTTGAAAACGCAGAAAAGCACATCAGATCACAAGAGCACACTATGCTTCTCTCCTGGTTCAAGTATCTCAAAGCTGAATCACTAGGTAGCAAAAGAGTTTCAAACTCACAGAAAAGCTTTTTAGCCAACTGGAAATAATCCCATGTTTCTTAGCTTCTGGGTACTAGGTTTCTTTGTGTATTTCAATGAAACTCTGACAAGATGATTCTCTCTTGTGCATCTCATGGCTCCCCAAATTTGGTCATCCCACGATCACGTGTATTTTGTTTAGAGCCTATTGGATATTTACCCTGATTAGGCGAATTTGACAGAAAGAGCTGTTAGTTTAATTCCTCAATGGTTAATGCTACAACTTTGAAAATGCAGAAAAGAACTTGAGATCACAAGAGCCCACTGTGCTTCTTTCCTAGTTCAAGTATCTCAAAGCTGAATCACTAGCTAGCAAAAGAGTTTCAAACTCACAGAAAAGCGTTGTAGGGAATTGGAAATAATTCCCTTTTTCTTTGCTTCTGGGCACTCGGTTTCTTTGTGTATTTCAATGAAACTCTGAAAAAATGATTCTCTCATGGGCCCCTCATGGCTCCCCAAGTTTGGTCATTCCACCATCACGTGTTTTTTGTTTAGAGCCTGTTGGATGTTTACCCTGATTAGGCGAATTTGACTGAAAACGCCTATTAGTTTTAATTCCTAAATGGTTAATGCTAGAACTTTGAAAACGCAGAAAAGCACTTCAGATCACAAGAGCACACTGTGCTTCTCTCCTGGTTCAAGTACCTCAACGCTGAATCACTAGGTAGCAAAAGAGTTTCAAACTCAAAGAAAAGCGTTTTTAGCGAATTGTAAATAATTTTCTGTTTCTTAGCTTCTGGGCACTAGGTTTCTTTGTGTATATCAAAGAAATTCTGAAAAAATGATTCTCTCATAGGCCCGTCATGGCTCCCCAAATTTGGTCATCCCACCATCACGTG
>JAKELJ010000336.1:260-17256 GCA_025594165.1 Tamias sibiricus
GGGCTATTGACCTGATTAGGCGAATCTCACATGGAATAACGCGTTCTGTATGTGTAATTTTTCTATTGTGAGTGCTATAACTTTGGTCCAATGCAGAAAAGCACATTCAGATCACAAGAGAGCACACTGTGCTTCTGTCCTGGGTTTCAATGTATCTCCAAAGTTGCTATCAATAGGGTAGCAAAAGTGTTTGCAAACTAAGTGGAATAGCGATTTAGCGAACTGGAAACTCATTCCATATTTCGTAGCTTCTGCGGCACTAGGTTTCTTTGTGTATTTCAATGGAAACTCTGACAAAATGATTCGCTCTATCTGTGGGCCACTCATGGCTCCCCAAAGTTTTGGTCATCCATTTCCACACATCTCAAGCAGGTTATTTTTTTTTTTAGAGCCCATTGGATGGTTTACCCTGATTTGGCGGAAATTTAATGGAAAACGCCTGTGAGTGTAATTCCTAAAATTGGTTAATTGCTTAGAACTTTGAAAATGTAGAAAAATAAAAAAAAAAAAAATCAAAGTGGGGGGGGGGCAAACTTTCAGATCACAAGTGCACACTGTGCTTCTTTCCGTGTTTCAATGTATCTCATAAGCTGTATCCACTATGGTAGCCAAAGAGTTTCTCAACCTCACAATGAAAATTGTTTTAGCAACTGGGAAGTAATTTCATGTTTCTTACCTTGTGGGTAGTAGATTTCTTTGTGTATTGTCAAAGAAACTCTGACTAAATGAGTCTCTCTTGGGCCCTCATGGCTCCCAAATGTGGTCAATACCACCTATCTTGGGTTTTTTGTTTTGAGCCTATTGGATATTTAACCTGATAAGGCGATTTTCACTGTAAAAACGCCTGTTAGTTTAATTCCATCAATGGTTTAATGCTAGAACTTTGAAAATGCAGAAATGCACTTCAGAATCACAGGAAGCACACTGTGCTACTATACTGGTTACAAAGGATCTCCCTACAAGCTGGAATCAATAGGGTAGCGAAAAGGAGTTTCAATCTTTCAGAAATGTGCTATTTAGACAAACTGGAATACAATTCCATGTTTCTTTGCTTCTGGGTAGTTAGGTTTCTTGTGTGTATTTCAATGTAAACTCTGAAAACATTGATTCCTCTCTTGTGCTCCTGTCATGGCTCACACATATTTTGTCGATCACACCATTCACGGGTTTATTGTTATAGAGCCTATTGGATATTTACTCCAGTTTAGTGCTGAATTTCACTGAAAAACGCATGTCTTTTTAATTCCTCAATGGTTAATGCTAGAACTTTGAAAATGCAGAAAAAAGCACACTTCAGATCACAAGAGCACCAATGTGCTTCTTTCCTGGTTCAAGTATCTCAAAGCTGAGATCACTAGGTAGGACAAAAGAGTTTCAAACTCTCAGAAAAGCGTTTTAGCGAACTGGAAATAATTCCATGTTTCTTAGCTTCTGGGGCACTAGGTTTCTTTGTGTATTTCAATGAAACTCTGAATAAAATTGATTCTCTCATGTGCCCCTCAAGGCTCCCTAATTTGGTCATCCACCATCAAGGGTGTTTTGTTTAACAGTCTATTGGATGTTTACCCTGATTAGGCGAATTTCACTGAAAACTCGCTGTGAGTTTAATTCCTACCAATTGGTTAATGCTAGAACTTTGAAAAATGCAGAAATGCACTTTCAGATCACAAGAGCACACTGTGCTTCTTGTCCTGGTTCAAGTATCTCACCATGCTGATTCACCCAGGTAACGAAAGATGTTTCAAACTCACAGAAAAGCGTTTTTAGCGAAAATTGGAAATAATTCCATGTTTCTTAGCTTCTGGGTTCTAGGATTTCTTTGTGTATTTCAATGAACTCTGAAAAATGATTCTCTTCATGTGCCCCTCTTGGTACTCCCCAGTGTTGGTCAATCCCACCATCAAGGGTGTTTTGGTTACAAGTTACTATTGGATGTTTACCCTGATTAGGCGAAAATGCCTGAATAACGCCCTGTGAGTGTTTAAATTCTTAAATGGTTAATGCTAGAAACTATTGTATGAACGCTGGAACAATCACTTTTTAGTTTCACAAGAGCACACTGTGCTTCTGTCCTGGTTCAAGTATCTCAAAGCAGAATCACTTAGGTAGCAAAAGAGTTTCAAACTCTCTGAAAAGCGTTTTAGACAACTGGAATAATTCCTATGTTTCTTAGCTTCTGGGTACTAGGTTTCTTTGTGTATTTCAATGAAACTCTGACTAAATGGATTCTCTTTGTGCCCCTCATGGCTTCCACAAATTTGGTTCATAATCATCCATCACGGGTTTTTTGTTTAGGCCTTTTGGATTGTTTACCCACCGGATTAGGACGAATTTCACTGGAAAACGCCTGTATTTTAATTCATCTTGTTTAATGCTTAGAACTTTGAAAATGCAGAAAGCTCTTTAGTTCACAAGAGCACACTGTGCTCTATCTCCATGGTTCAAGTATCTCAAGCTGAATCTCTAGGTAGCAAAAGAGTTTCAAACTCACAGAAAAGCGCCATTTAGCCAACTGGAAATAATTCCTTGTTTCTTAGTTCAGTGGGCACTAGGTTTCTTTGTGTATTTCAAATGAAATGAAAAACTCTGAAAAATGATTCTCTTGTTTGTGCCCCTCATGGCTCCCAAATTTGGTCTTAATTCCCACCATCATGGGTGTTGTTTTTTGTTTAGAGCCTATTGGTATGTTTACCCTGATTAGGCGAATTTTCACTGAAAAATAACACCTGTAGTTTTAATTCCTCAATGGTTAATGCTAGAAACTTTGAAAATGCAGAAAAGCACTTCAGATCACAAGAGCACACGGTGACTCCTGTCCTGGTTCAAGTATCTCAAGCTGAATCCACTAGGTAGCAAAATAGTTTCAACTCACAGAAATTTAAGCGATTTAGCCAAACTGGAAATAACATTCCATGTTTCTTAGCTTCTGGGTGGGTACTGGGTTTCTTTGTGTATTTCAATGAAACTCTGACAAAAATGATTCTCTCTTGTGCTCCTCAGTGGCTCCCCAAATTGGTCATCCCACCATCATGGGTTTTTTGTTTAGAGGGACTATTGGATGTTTACCCTGATTCCGCGAATTTCACTGAAAACGCCCCTGTAGTTTAATTCCCTTAATGGTTAATGCTAGAACTTTGAAAATGCAGAAAAGCACTTTCAGATCACAAGAGCACACTGTTTTGCTCCTGTCCTGGTTCAAGTATCTCAAAGATGAATCACTAGGTAGAAAAATAGTTTCAAAACTCACAGAAAATAAGCGATTTAGCCCAACTGGAAAAATAATTCCATGTTTCTTAGCTTCTGGGGTACTAGGTTTCTTTGTGTATTTCAATGAAAAACTCTGGACATAATAATGATTCTCTCTTGTGCCCCTCATGGCTCCCCACATTTGGTCATCCAATCCATCACGGGTAGTTTTTTGTTTAGAGCCTATTGGATGTTTACCCTCATTAGGCGAATTTTTCACTGAAAACTCCTGTTAGTTTAATTCCTCAATGGTTAATGCTTAGGAAATAGAACTTTTGAAAATGCAGAAAAGCACTTCAGATTCACAAGAGCACACTGTGCTTCTTTCCTGGTTCAAAGTATCTCAAAGCTGAATCACTAGGTAGCAAATGAGTTTCAAACTCACAGAAAATCGTTTTAGCAACTGGAAATAATTCCATGTTTCTTAGCTTCGTGGGTACTAGGTTTCTTTGTGTATTTCAATGAATCTCTGACAAAATGATTCTCTCTTGTGCCCCTCAAGGCTCCCCCAAGTTTGGTCATCCCACCATCAGGGTGTTTTGTTTACAGTCTATTGGATGTTTACCCTGATTAGGCGAATTTCACCTGAAAACGCCTGTGAGTTTAATTCTTAATGGTTAATGCTAGAACTTTAAAAACGCAGAACAACACTTTGAGTTCACAAGAGCACACTGTGCTTCTGTCCTGGTTCAAGTATCTCAAAGCTGAATCACTAGGTAGCAAAAGAGTTTCAAACTCACAGAAAAGCGTTTTAGCCAACTGGAAAATACTTCCATGTTTCTTAGCTTCTGGGTACTAGGTTTCTTTGTGTATTTCAATGAAACTCTGACAAAATGATTCTCTCATGTGCCCCTCAGGGGCTTCCCCACTTTTTGGTCATCTCTCCATCACGGGTGCTTTGTTTAGAGCCTTATGGATGTTTACCCGGATTAGGCGAATTTGCGTGAAAACGCCTGTTATTTAATTCATCTATGATTATGCTTGGACTTTGAAAATGCAGGAAAGCACTTTAGTTCACAAGAGCACACTGTGCTGCTCTATTGGTTCAAGTATCTCAAAGCTGAATCACTAGGTAGCAAAACTGTTTCAAACTCACAGAAATGCATTTTAACAAACTGGAAATAATTGCTTGTTTTTAGCTCTTGGGCACAAGGTTTCTTTGTGTATTTCAATGAAACTCTGATAAAATGATTCTCTGATGTGCCCCCCATGGCTCCAAAATTTTGGTCATCCCACCATCACGGGTGCTTTTTTAGTCCGTTATGTATGTTTATTCTGATTAGGCGAATTTGCCTGAAAATGCCAGTTATTGTAATTCATAAATGGTTAATGCTAGAACTTTGAAAATGCAGAAAAGCACTTTAGTTCACAAGAGCACACTGTGCTTCTGTCCTGGTTCACATATCTCAAAGCTGAATCACTTGGTAGCAAAAACAGTTTCGAACTCACAGAAAAGAATTTTAGCAAACTAGACATAATTGCCAGTTTATTAGCTCTTGGGCACGAGGTTTTTTTGTGTATTTCAATGAATCTCTGATTAAATATTTCTCTCATGAGCTCCTCGTGGCTCCCCAATTTAGGTCATCTAACAATCACAAGTGTTTTGTCTACAGCTTCTTCGATGTTGACACTGATTAAGCGAATTTTACTAAAAACATCTGTTATTCCTACTCCACAATGGTTTATGCTACCCACTTTGAAACTAAGGAAAACTGTTTCTTTCATGGCAGTGCAATTTGCTTAATGCCCGGTTCAAGTAGCTCGAAACATAATTGCTTGGGATTGCAAAAGACAGTTTCACACTTACAGAAAA
Organism: Tamias sibiricus; assembly: GCA_025594165.1. Lineage (NCBI taxonomy): Eukaryota > Metazoa > Chordata > Mammalia > Rodentia > Sciuridae > Tamias > Tamias sibiricus. The sequence goes on from JAKELJ010000336.1 coordinate 5,320, forward strand.
AAAGCGTTCTAGCAACGAGGAAATAGTTGCATGTTTCCTAGCTCTTGAGCACGAGGTTTCTGTGCATATTTCAATAAAACTTTGGTTAAATGATTCTCTCATGAGCCCCTTATGGCTCCCCGTGTTTGGTCATCCCACCATCACGGGTGGTTTTTTTAGAGCCTATTGGATGTTTTCCCTGATTAGGCGAATTTTTCTAAAAACGACTGTTAGTTTAATTCATCAATGGTTTATGCTAGGACTTTGAAAACGCAGGAAAGCACTTTACTTCACAAGAGCACACTGTGCTTCTCTCCTGGTTCAAGTATCTCAAAGCTGAATCGCTTGGTAGCAAAACAGGTTCAAACTCACAGAAAAGCGTTTTAGCTAACTTTAAATAATTGTCTGTTTCTTAGCTCCTGGGCACGAGGTTTCTTTGTGTATTTCAATGAAACTCTGACAAAATGATTCTCTCTTGTGCCCCTCATGGCTCCCCAAATTTGGTCATCCCACCATCATGGGTTTTTTGTTTAGAGACTATTGGATGTTTACCCTGATTCCGCGAATTTCACTGAAAACGCCTGTAGTTTAATTCCTTAATGGTTAATGCTAGAACTTTGAAAATGCAGAAAAGCACTTCAGATCACAAGAGCACACTGTGCTTTCTTTCCTGGTTCATGTATCTCAAAACTGAATCACTAGGTAACAAAAGAGTTTCAAACACACAGAAAAGCGTTTTAGCCAACTGGAAATAATTCCATGTTTCTTAGCTTGTGGGTACTAGGTTTCTTTGTGTATTTCAATGAAACTCTGAAAAAATGATTCTCTCATGTGCCCCTCAAGGCTCCCCAAATTTGGTCAATCCACCATCACGGGTTTTTTGTTTAGTGCCTATTGGATGTTTTACCCTAATTAGGCGAATTTTCACTGAAAACGCCTGTAGTTTAATTCCTCAATGGTTAATTCTAGAACTTTGAAAATGCAGACCACTTCAGATCACAAGAGCACACTGTGCTTCTGTCCTGGTTCAAGTATCTCAAAGCTGAATCACTAGGTAGCAAAAGAGTTTCAAACTCATAGAAAAAGCGATTTAGCCAATTGGAAATAATTCCATGTTTCTTAGCTTCTGGGCACTAGGTTTCTTTGTGTATTTCAATGAAACTCTGATAAAAATGATTCTCTGATGTGCCCCCCATGGCTCCAAAATTTTGGTCATCCCACCATCACGGGGTGCTTTTTTAGACCCTATATGTATGTTTATTTCTGATTAGGTGAATTTGCCTGAAAATGCCAGTTATTGTAATACATAAATGGTTAATGCTAGAACTTTGAAAATGCAGAAAAGCACTTTAGTTCACAAGAGCACACTGTGCTTCTGTCCTGGTTCACATATCTCAAAGCTGAATCACTTGGTAGCAAAACAGTTTCAAACTCACAGAAAAGAGTTTTAGCAAACTAGAAATAATTGCCAGTTTTATTAGCTCTGGGCACTAGAGTTTTTTGTTTATTTCAATGAATCTCTGATTAAATATTTCTCTCATGAGCTCCTTGTGGCTCCCCATGTTAGGTCATCCAACAATCACGGGTTTTTTTTTACAGCTTCTTCGATGTTGACACTGATTAGGCGAATTTACTAAAAACATCTGTTATTCCTACTCCACAATGGTTTATGCTACAACTTTGAAAAACGTTAGGAAAACTGTTTTCTTTCATGGCAGGACAATTTGCTTAATGCCTGGTTCAAGTAGCTCAAAACATAATTGCTTGGGATTGCAAAAGATTCACACTTACAGAAAAAGCGTTCTAGCAAGGAGGAAATAGTTGCATGTTTCCTAGCTCTTGAGCACGAGGTTTCTGTGCATATTTCAATAAAACTTTGGTTAAATGATTCTCTCATGAGCCCTTATGGCTCCCCGTGTTTGGTCATCCCACCATCACGGGGTGGTTTTTTTAGAGCCTATTGGATGTTTTCCCTGATTAGGCGAATTTTTCTAAAAACGACTGTTAGTTTAATTCATCAATGGTTTATGCTAGGACTTTGAAAACGCAGGAAAGCACTTTACTTCACAAGAGCACACTCTGCTTCTCTCCTGGTTCAAGTATCTCAAAGCTGAATCGCTTACGATTGGTAGCAAAACAGTATTCAAACTCACAGAAGAGCGTTTTAGCTAACTTTAAATAATTGTCTGTTTCTTAGCTCCTGGGCACGAGGTTTCTTCTTTGTGTATTTCAATGAAACTCTGACAAAATGATTCTCTCTCTTGTGCCCCTCATGGCTCCCCAAATTTGGTCATCCCACCATCATGGGGTTTTTTTTTTAGAGACTATTGGATGTTTACCCTGATTCCGTCCCGCGAATTTCACTGAAAACGCCTGTAGTTTAATTCCTTAATGGTTAATGCTAGAACTTTGAAAATGCAGAAAAGCACTTCAGATCACAAGAGCACACTGTGCTCCTGTCCTGGTTCAAGTATCTCAAAGATGAATCACTAGGTAGAAAAATAGTTTCAAACTCACAGATAAGCGATTTAGCCAACTGGAAATAATTCCATGTTTCTTAGCTTCTGGGTACTAGGTTTCTTTGTGTATTTCAATGAAACTCTGACAAAATGATTCTCTCTTGTGCCCCTCATGGCTCCCCACATTTGGTCATCCAACATCACTAGTTTTTTGTTTAGAGCCTATTGGATGTTTACCCTCATTTAGGCGAAATTTCACTGAAAAACTCCTGATAGTTTAATTCCTCAATGGTTAATGCTAGAACTTTGAAAATGCAGAAAAGCACTTCAGATCACAAGAGCACACTGTGCTTCTTTCCTGGTTCAAGTATCTCAAAGCTGAATCACTAGGTAACAAAAGAGTTTCAAACTCACAGAAAATCGTTTTAGAGAACTGGAAATAATTCCATGCTTCTTAGCTTCTGGGTACTAGGTTTCTTTGTGTATTTCAATGAATCTCTGAAAAAATGATTCTCTCATGTGCCCCTCAAGGCTCCCCAAGTTTGGTCATCCCACCATCAAGGGTGTTTTGTTTACAGTCTATTGGATGTTTACCCTGATTAGGCGAAAATGCCTGAAAACGCCTGTGAGTTTAATTCTTAAATGGTTAATGCTAGAACATTAAAAACGCAGAACAACACTTTAGTTCACAAGAGCACACTGTGCTTCTGTCCTGGTTCAGTATCTCAAAGCAGAATCAGTAGGTAGCAAAAGAGTTTCAAACTCACTGAAAAGCGTTTTAGCCAACTGGAAATACTTCCATGTTTCTTAGCTTCTGGGTACTAGGTTTTTCTTTGTGTATTTCAATGAAACTCTGACAAAATGATTCTCTCATGTGTCCCCTCAAGGCTTCCCACTTTTGGTCATCTCTCCATCACGGGAGCTTTGTTTAGAGCCTTATGGATGTTTACCCGGATTAGGCGAATTTGCGTGAAAACGCCTGTTACTTTAATTCATCTATGATTTATGCTTGGACTTTGAAAATGCAGGAAAGCACTTTAGTTCACAAGAGCACACTGTGCTTCTCTATTGGTTCAAGTATCTCAAAGCTGAATCACTAGGTAGCAAAACTGTTTCAAACTCACAGAAATGCATTTTAACAAACTGGAAATAATTGCTTGTTTTTTAGCTCTTGGGCACAAGGTTTCTTTGTGTATTTCAATGAAACTCTGATAAAATGATTCTCTGATGTGCCCCCCATGGCTCCAAAATTTTGGTCATCCCACCATCACGGGTGCTTTTTTAGACCGTTATGTATGTTTATTCTGATTAGGGCGAATTTGCCTGAAAATGCCAGTTATTGTAATTCATAAATGGTTAATGCTAGAACTTTGAAAATGCAGAAAAGCACTTTAGTTCACAAGAGCACACTGTGCTTCTGTCCTGGTTCACATATCTCAAAGCTGAATCACTTGGTAGCAAAAACAGTTTCGAACTCACAGAAAAGAATTTTAGCAAACTAGACATAATTGCCAGTTTATTAGCTCTTGGGCACGAGGTTTTTTTGTGTATTTCAATGAATCTCTGATTAAATATTTCTCTCATGAGCTCCTCGTGGCTCCCCAATTTAGGTCATCTAACAATCACAAGTGTTTTGTCTACAGCTTCTTCGATGTTGACACTGATTAAGCGAATTTTACTAAAAACATCTGTTATTCCTACTCCACAATGGTTTATGCTACCGAACTTTGAAAACTAAGGAAAACTGTTTCTTTCATGGCAGTGCAATTTGCTTAATGCCGGTTCAAGTAGCTCGAAACATAATTGCTTGGGATTGCAAAAGACTCACACTTACAGAAAAAGCGTTCTAGCAACGAGGAAATAGTTGCATGTTTCCTAGCTCTTGAGCACGAGGTTTCTGTGCATATTTCAATAAAACTTTGGTTAAATGATTCTCTCATGAGCCCCTTATGGCTCCCCGTGTTTGGTCATCCCACCATCACGGGTGGTTTTTTTAGAGCCTATTGGATGTTTTCCCTGATTAGGCGAATTTTTCTAAAAACGACTGTTAGTTTTAATTCATCAATGGTTTATGCTAGGACTTTGAAAACGCAGGAAAGCACTTTACTTCACAAGAGCACACTGTGCTTCTCTCCTGGTTCAAGTATCTCAAAGCTGAATCGCTTGGTAGCAAAACAGGTTCAAACTCACAGAAAAGCGTTTTAGCTAACTTTAAATAATTGTCTGTTTCTTAGCTCCTGGGCACGAGGTTTTCTTTGTGTATTTCAATGAAACTCTGACAAAATGATTCTCTCTTGTGCCCCTCATGGCTCCCCAAATTTGGTCATCCCACCATCATGGGTTTTTTGTTTAGAGACTATTGGATGTTTACCCTGATTCCGCGAATTTCACTGAAAACGCCTGTAGTTTAATTCCTTAATGGTTAATGCTAGAACTTTGAAAATGCAGAAAAGCACTTCAGATCACAAGAGCACACTGTGCTTCTTTCCTGGTTCATGTATCTCAAAACTGAATCACTAGGTAACAAAAGAGCATTTCAAACACACAGAAAAGCGTTTTAGCCAACTGGAAATAATTCCATGTTTCTTAGCTTGTGGGTACTAGGTTTCTTTGTGTATTTCAATGAAACTCTGAAAAAATGATTCTCTTCATGTGCCCCTCAAGGCTCCCCAAATTTGGTCAATCCACCATCACGGTTTTTTGTTTAGTGCCTATTGGATGTTTACCCTAATTAGGCGAATTTCACTGAAAACGCCTGTAGTTTAATTCCTCAATGGTTAATTCTAGAACTTTGAAAATGCAGACCACTTCAGATCACAAGAGCACACTGTGCTTCTGTCTGGTTCAAGTATCTCAAAGCTGAATCACTAGGTAGCAAAAGAGTTTCAAACTCATAGAAAAGCGATTTAGCCAATTGGAAATAATTCCATGTTTCTTAGCTTCTGGGCACTAGGTATTCTTTGTGTATTTCAATGAAACTCTGATAAAATGATTCTCTGATGATTGCCCCCCATGGCTCCAAAATTTTGGTCATCCCACCATCACGGGTGCTTTTTTAGACCCTTATGTATGTTTATTCTGATTAGGTGAATTTGCCTGAAAATGCCAGTTATTGTAATACATAAATGGTTAATGCTAGAACTTTGAAAATGCAGAAAAGCACTTTAGTTCACAAGAGCACACTGTGCTTCTGTCCTGGTTCAACATATCTCAAAGCTGAATCACTTGGTAGCAAAACAGTTTCAAACTCACAGAAAAGAGTTTTAGCAAACTAGAAATAATTGCCAGTTTATTAGCTCTTGGGCACGAGTTTTTTTTTGTTTATTTCAATGAATCTCTGATTAAATATTTCTCTCATGAGCTCCTTGTGGCTCCCCATGTTAGGTCATCCAACAATCACGGGTGTTTTTTTTACAGCTTCTTCGATGTTGACACTGATTAGGCGAAATTTTACTAAAAACATCTGTTATTTCCTACTCCACAATGGTTTATGCTACCACTTTGAAAACTTAGGAAAACTGTTTCTTTCATGGCAGGACAATTTGCTTAATGCCTGGTTCAAGTAGCTCAAAACATAATTGCTTGGGATTGCAAAAGATTCACACTTACAGAAAAAAGCGTTCTAGCAAGGAGGAAATAGTTGCATGTTTCCTAGCTCTTGAGCACGAGGTTTCTGTGCATATTTCAATAAAACTTTGGTTAAATGATTCTCTCATGAGCCCCTTATGGCTCCCCGTGTTTGGTCATCCCACCATCACGGGTGGTTTTTTTAGAGCCTATTGGATGTTTTCCCTGATTAGGCGCGAATTTTTCTAAAAACGACTGTTAGTTTAATTCATCAATGGTTTATGCTAGGACTTTGAAACGCAGGAAAGCACTTTACTTCACAAGAGCACACTCTGCTTCTCTCCTGGTTCAAGTATCTCAAAGCTGAATCGCTTGGTAGCAAAACAGGTTCAAACTCACTAGAAGAGCGTTTTAGCTAACTTTAAATAATTGTCTGTTTCTTAGCTCCTGGGCACGAGGTTTCTTTGTGTATTTCAATGAAACTCTGACAAAATGATTCTCTCTTGTGCCCCCTCATGGCTCCCCAAATTTGGTCATCCCCACCATCATGGGTTTTTTGTTTAGAGACTATTGGATGTTTACCCTGATTCGCGAAATTCACTGAAAACGCCTGTAGTTTAATTCCTTAATGGTTAATGCTAGAACTTTGAAAATGCAGAAAAGCACTTCAGATCACAAGAGCACACTGTGCTTCTTTCCTGGTTCATAGTATCTCAAAGATGAATCACTAGGTAGAAAAATAGTTTCAAACTCACAGAAAAGCGTGGTTTAGCCAACTGGAAATAATTCCATGTTTCTTAGCTTCTGGGTACTAGGTTTCTTTGTGTATTTCAATGAAACTCTGACAAAATGATTCTCTCTATGTGCCCCTCATGGCTCACCCAACATTTGGTCATCCAACCATCACTAGTTTTTTGTTTAGAGCCTATTGGATGTTTACCCTCATTAGGCGAATTTCACTGAAAACTCCTGATAGTTTATAATTCCTCAATGGTTAATGCTAGAACTTTGAAAATGCAGAAAAGCACTTCAGATCACAAGAGCACACTGTGCTTCTTTCCTGGTTCAAGTAATCTCAAAGCTGAATCACTAGGTAACAAAAGAGTTTCAAACTCACAGAAAATCGTGTTTTAGAGAACTGGAAATAATATCCATGCTTCTTAGCTTCTGGGTACTCTAGTTTCTTTGTGTATTTCAATGAATCTCTGAAAAAATGATTCTCTCATGTGCCCCTCAAGGCTCCCCAAGTTTGGTCATCCCACCCTCAAGCAGGGTTTGTGTTTACAGTCCCTATTGGATGTTTACCCGGATTATGGCGAAAATGCCTGAAAACGCCTGTGGAGTTTAATTCTTAATAATGGTTAATGCTAGAACATTAATAAAACGCAGAACAAACACTTTAGTTCACAAGAGCACACTGTGCTTCTGTCCTGGTTCAAGTATACTCTCAAAGCAGAATCAGTAGGTAGCAAAAGAGTTTTCAAACTCACTGAAAAGCGTTTTAGCCAACTGGAAATAATTCCATGTTTCTTAGCTTCTGGGTACTAGGTTTCTTTGTGTATTTCAATGAAACTCTGACAAAAGATTCTCTCATGTGCCCCTCAAGGCTTCCCACTTTTGGTCATCTCTCCATCACGGGAGCTTTGTTTAGAGCCATTAATGGGATGTTTACCCGGATTAGGCGAATTTGCGTGAAAACGCCTGTTACTTTAATTCATCTATGAGTTATGCTAGGAACTTTGAAAATGCAGGAAAGCACTTTAGTTTCACAAGAGCACACTGTGCTTCTCTCCTATTGGTTCAAGTATCTCAAAGCTGAATCACTAGGTAGCAAAACTGTTTCAAACTTCACAGAAAATGCATTTTAACGAAACTGGAAATAATTGCTTGTTGTTTTAGCTCTTGGGCAAAAGGTTTCTTTGTGTATTTCAATGAAACTCTGATAAAATGATTCTCTGATGTGCCCCCCATGGCTCCAAAATTTTGGTCATCCCACCATCACGGGTGCTTTTTTAGACCGTTATGTATGTTTATTCTGATTAGGCGAATTTGCCTGAAAATGCCAGTTATTGTAATTCATAAATGGTTAATGCTAGAACTTTGAAAATGCAGAAAAGCACTTTAGTTCACAAGAGCACACTGTGCTTCTGTCCTGGTTCACATATCTCAAAGCTGAATCACTTGGTAGCAAAACAGTTTCCGAACTCACAGAAAAGAATTTTAGCAAACTAGACATAATTGCCAGTTTATTAGCTCTTGGGCACGAGGTTTTTTTGTGTATTTCAATGAATCTCTGATTTAAATATTTCTCTCATGAGCTCCTCGTGGCTCCTCACCAATTTAGGTCATCTAACAATCACAAGTGTTTTGTCTACAGCTTCTTTCGATGTTGACACTGATTAAGCGAATTTTACTAAAAACATCTGTTATTCCTACTCCACAATGGTTTATGCTACCACTTTGAAAACTAAGGAAAACTGTTTCTTTCATGGCAGTGCAATTTGCTTAATGCCCGGTTCAAGTAGCTCAAAACATAATTGCTTGGGATTGCAAAAGATCACACTTACAGAAAAAGCGTTCTAGCAACGAGGAAATAGTTGCATGTTTCCTAGCTCTTGAGCACGAGGTTTCTGTGCATATTTCAATAAAACTTTGGTTAAATGATTCTCTCATGAGCCCCTTATGGCTCCCCGTGTTTGGTCATCCCACCATCACAGGGTGGTTTTTTTAGAGCCTATTGGATGTTTTCCCTGATTAGGCGAATTTTTTCTAAAAACGACTGTGTAGTTTAATTCATCAATGGTTTATGCTAGGACTTTGAAAACGCAGGAAAGCACTTTACTTCACAAGAGCACACTGTGCTTCTCTCCTGGTTCAAGTATCTCAAAGCTGAATCGCTTGGTAGCAAAACAGGTTCAACTCACAGAAAGAGCGTTTTAGCTAACTTTAAATAATTGTCTGTTTCTTAGCTCCTGGGCACGAGAGTTTTCTTTGTTTGTATTTCAATGAAACTCTGGACAAAATGATTCTCTCTTGTAGCCCCTCATGGCTCCCCAATTTGGTCATCCCACCATCATGGGTTTTTTGTTTAGAGACTATTGGATGTTTACCTGATTCCGCGAGTTTTCACTGAAAACGCCTGTAGTTTAATTCCTTAATGGTTTATGCAAGAACTTTGAAAATGCAGAAAAAGCACTTCAGATCACAAGAGCACACACTGTGCTTTCTTTCTGGTTCATGTATCTCAAAACTGAATCACTAGGTAACAAAAGAGTTTCAAACTCACAGAAAAGCGTTTTAGCCAACTGGAAATAATTGCCATGTTTCTTGAGCTCTGATGGACAGGAGGTTTCTTTGTGTATTTCAATGAAACTCTGATTAAATGATTCTCTCATTGAGCTGCCTCAAAGGCTCCCCAAATTTGGGTCAATCACACCATCACTGGGTGTTTTGTTTTCGTGCTTCTTGGATGTTGACCCTGATTAGGCGTATTTCACAGAAAACGCCTGCTAGTTTAATTCCTCAATGGTTAATTCTAGAACTTTGGAAAATGCAGAACCACTTACAGATCACAAGAGCACACTGTGCTTCTGTCCTGGTTCCAAGTATCTCAATGGCTGTAATCAACTAGGTAGCAAAAGGAGTTTCAAACTCATAGAAAAGCGATTCTAGCCAATTGGAAATATTTCCATGTTTCTTAGCTTCTGGGCCACTAGGTTTCTTTGTGTATTTCAATGAAAAACTCTGATTAAAATGATTCCTCTGATGTAGCCCCATGGCATCCAAATTTTGGTCATTCCCACTTCATGCACGGCTGTGCTTTTTTAGACCCGTATGTATGTTTATTCTGATTAGGTGAATTTGCCTGAAAATGCCAGTTATTGTAATACACTAAAATGGTTAATGCTAGAACTTTTAGAAAATGCAGAAACAAGCACTTTAGTTCAAAAGAGCACACTGTGGTCTGTCCTGGGTTCACATTATCTCCAAAGCTGAATCCACTTGGGTAGGCAAAACAGTTTCAAACCTCACGAGAAAAGAGTTTTAGCAAAACTAGAAATAATTGCCAGTCTTATTTAGCTCTTGGGCACGATGTTTTTTTGGTTTTTTTCAATGAATCTCTGATTAAATATTTTGCTCTCATAAGAGCTCCTTGCTGGTCTCCCCAATGTTAGGTCATCCTCACAATCACAGGGTGTTTTTTTTACAGCTTCTTCGGATGATGACACTGATTAGGCGAATTTTTAACATATAAACATCTGTATATTCCTACTCCACATTGAGGGTGTTTATGCTACCACTTTGAAAACTAAGGCATAATTATCTGTTACTTTCATGGCAGTGACATTTTGCTTATAATGCATGCGTTCAGAGTAGCTCGAAACATTAATTGCTTGGGGATTGCAAATAGATCACACTTACAGCAAAAAGCGTTCTAGCAACGAGGAAATCGTTGATGTTTCCTAGCTTTGGAGCCCGGGTTTCTGTGCAATATTTTCAATAAAAACTTTGGTTTAAATGTTCTTCTCATGGAGCCCCTTATGGCTCCCGTGTTTGGTTCATTCCCACCATCGAGGCTGGTGGTTTTTTTTGAGCCTATTGGATGTTTTCCTATTAGGCGAATTTTTCTAAAAACGAGCTGTTAGGTTTATTCATCAATGGTTTATGCTAGACTTTGGATAACGCAGGAAAGCCTTTTACTTCACAAGAGACACTTTGCTTCTCTCCTGGTTCAAGTATCTCAAAGCGGATCGCTTTGGTAGCCAAACAGGTTCAAACTCACAGAAAAGCGTTCTTTTAGCTAACGGTTAAATAATTGTCTGTTTCGTAGGCTCCTGGCCACGAGGTTTCTGCGGTGTAGGTCAATGAAACGCTGACAAAATGAGGCTCTCACTGTGCCCCTCATATGGCTCCCCAAATTTGGGCATCCCACCGATCAGGGGGGTTTGTGTTTAGAGACTATTGGTTGTTTACCCTGATCGCGAATTTCACTGAAAACGCCTGTAGTTTAATTCTTAATGGTTAATGCTAGAACTTTGAAAATGCAGAAAAGCACTTCAGATCACTAAGAGACCACTGTGCTTCTTTCCTGGTTCATGTATCTCAAACTGAATCACTAGGTAACAAAAGCGTTTCAAACACACGAAAAGGTTTTTAGCCAACTGGAACATAATTCCATGTTTCTTAGCTTGTGGGTACTAGGTTTTCTTTTGTTGTATTTCAATGAAACTCTGAAAAAATGATTCTCTCATGTGCCCTCAAGGCTCCCCAAATTTGGTCAATCCACCATACACGGTTTTTTGTTTAGTGCCTATTGGATGTTTTTACCCTTAATTAGGGAATTTCATGAAAACGCCTGAAGTTTAATTCCTCAATGGTTAATTCTATTTCCTAGAACTTTGAAAATGCGAACCACGTCAGATCCAAAGAGCACACTGGGATGCTTCTGTCCTGGTTCAAGTATCTCAAAGATGAATCACTAGGTAGCAAAAGAGTTTCAAACTCATAGCAAAAGCGATTTAGGCCATTGGAAAATAATTCCATGTTTCTTAGCTTCTGAGGCACTAGGTTTCTTTGTGTATTTCAATGAAACTCTGATCAAAAATGATTCTCTGATGTGCCCCCATGCTCCAAATTTGCGTCATCCACCCATCAGGGTGCTTTTTTAGGACCTTATGTATGTTTATTTCTGATTAGGTGAATTTGCCTGAAAATGCAGTTAATGTATACATGAATGGTTAATGCTAGAATTTGAAAATGCCAGGAAAAGCCCACTTTAGTTCCACCAAGAGCACACTGTTGCTTTGTCCTGGTTACATATCTCAAAGCTGAATCACTTGGTAGCCAACAGTTTCAAAACTCACCAGAAAAGAGTTTTAGCAAACTAGAAATATATTGCCAGTTTATGTCGCTTTGGGGCACGTGTTTTTTT
>JAKELJ010000336.1:17356-34200 GCA_025594165.1 Tamias sibiricus
AGCAACTCTCAGCAGATATAAAAAAGTAGAAATACTACCCTGCATTCTATCAGACCATAATGGGATGAAATTGGAAATCAATGATAAAAGAAGAAATTAAAAAAACTACTCCAACAACTGGAAGCTAAACAATATGCTACTGAATGAACAAGGGGTTGAAGAAGACATCAAGGAGGAGATCAAAAAATTCCTAGAGGTAAACAAGAACACAGATACATTGTATAGAAATCTCTGGGACACTATGAAGGCAGTAGTAAGAGGAAAATTCATTGCACTGAGTTCATTCTTTAAAAGAAAAAAAAAAAAAAAAAAACCCAACAAATAAATGACTTAACATGACAACTCAAAGCACTAGAAAAAGAGGAACAAATCAACACTAAGAGTAGTAGAAGATAGGAAATAATTAAAATCAAAGCTGAAATTAATGAAATTGAGACTAAAGAAACAATTCAAAGAATTGACAAAACTAAAAGTTGGTTCTTTGAAAAAATAAATAAAATTGACAGACCCTTAGCGATGCTAATGAAAAGAAGAAGAGAAAAATTTCAAATTACTAACATCCATGATGAAAAAGGAAATATCACAACAAACACCTCAGATATACAGAAGATAATTACAAATTACTTTGAAAACTTGTACTCTAATAAAATGGACAATATGGAAAGCATTTACAGATTTCTAGAGTCATATGAATTGTCCAAACTGGAACTGGAGGCTATACACAATTTAAACAGATCAATTTCAAGAGAGGAAATAGAAGACGCCATCAAAAAGCTACCAGGTAGAAAAAGCCCTGGACCTGATAGATTTACAGCCTAGTTCTACAAGACCTTTAAAAAAGAACTAATACCCATGCTCTTCAACTTATTTCAAGAAATAGAAAAAGAGGGAGCTCTTCCAGACTCTTTCTACAAGACCAATATTACATTAATTCCAAAACCAGGAAAAGACAGAACCAAAAAAGAAAACGTCAGACCAATATCTCTAATGAACATAGATGCAAAAATCCTCAACAAAATCCTGGCAAATCGAATACAAAAATTTATCAAAAAGATAGTGCACCACGATCAAGTGGAGTTTATCCCAGGGATGCAAGGTTGGTTCAACATTCGGAAATCAATAAACATAATACATCACATCAATAGACTTAAAAATACAAATCATATGGTCATCTCAATAGACGCAGAAAAAGCATTCGACAAAATACAACACCTCTAAAGAGGTGTTCAAAACACTAGAAAAATTAGGAATAACAGGAACATTTCTCAATATTATAAAAGCTATATATGCAAAGCCCCAATCTAACATTATCTTAAATGGAGAAAAATTGAAAGCATTTTCTCTAAAATCTGGAACAAGACAGGGATGCCCCCTTTCACCTCTGCTATTTAACATAGTACTTGAAACTCTGGCTAGAGCAATTTGACACATGAAAGAAATTAAAGGGATCCAGATAGGAAAAGAAGAACTCAAATTAGTACTATTTGATGATGACATGATAATATACCTAGAAGACCCAAAAAACTCTACCAGAAAACTTTATGACTAGTAAATGGATTTGGCAAAGTAGCAGGATACAAAATCAATACTCATAAGTCAAAGGCATTTTTGTACATCAGTGACAAATCCTCTGAAAGGGAAATGATGAAAACTACCCCATTTACAATAGCATCAAAAAAAAAAAAAAAAAAAAAAAAAAAAAAACCTTGGAATCAACTTATCCAAAGAGGTGGAAGACCTCTATAAAGAAAACTACAGAACATTAAAAAAAAAATATATATATATATATATATATATAGAAGACCTCAGAAGATGGAAAGACCTACCTTGTTCTTGGATAGGCAGAATTAATATTGTCAAAATGTCCATACTACCAAAAGCATTATACAGATTTAATGCAATTCCAATCAAAAATCCCAATGACATTCCTCAAAGAAATAGAAAAAGCAGTCATGAAATTCATCTGGCAAAATAAGAGACCCAGAATAGCCAAAGCAATTCTCAGCAAGAAAATTAAAGCAGGTGGCATCACCATACCAGACGTTAAATTATACTATAGAGCAATAGTAACAAAAACAGCGTGGCATTGGCACCAAAACAGACTGGTAGACCAATGGTACAGAATAGAGGACACAGAGACTAATACATATAATTTCAGCTATCTTATATTAGACAAAGGCGCCAAATTGTACAGTGGAGAAAGGATAGCCTCTTCAACAAATGGTGCTGGGAAAACTGGAAATCCATATGCAACAAAATGAAATTAAACCCTTATCTCTCACCATGCACAAAATTCATCTCAAAGTGGATCAGGACCTAGGAATTAGACCAGAGACAATATGCCAAATAGAAGAAAAAGTAAGCTCCAATTTCCAACATTTCGGATTAGGCCCCAAGTTCCTTAATAAGAATCCTGTAGCGCAAGAATTAATATCAAGAATCAATGAATGGGATAGATTCAAACTAAAAAGCTTCTTCTCAGCAACAGAAACAATCAGTGAGGTGAATAGAGAGCCAACTATTTGGGAACAAATACTTAATACATGCACATCAGATAGAGCACTAATTTCTAGACTATATAAAGAACTCAAAAAACTTAATTCCAAAAAAACAAATAACCCAATGGACAAATGGGCTAAGGAATTGAAAAGACACTTCTCAGAAGAAGATACAGAATTAATCAACAAATACATGAAAAAATGCTCAACATTGCTGGCAATTAGAGAAATGCAAATCAAAACTACTCTAAGATTTCATTTCACTCCAGTCAGAATGGCAGCTATTAAGAACACAAACAACAATAAATGTTGGAGAGGATGTGGAGAAAAAGGCACACTCATACATTGCTGGTGGGACTGCAAAATGGTGCAACCATTATGGAAATCAGTATGGAGATTTCTTGGGAAACTGGGAATGGAACCACCCTATGATCCAGCCATCCCACTCCTGGGTCTATTCCCAAGAGACTTAAAAACAGCATAGTATATTGACACAGCCACTTCAATGTTGTATAGCAGCACAATTTACAATAGCTAGGTTGTGGAATCCAACATAGATGTCCCTCAGTAGATGACGTGGATAAAGAAATTGTGGTATACATACACAATGGAATTTTATCAACTGTAAAAGAAAAAAATAATGATTTGCAGGTAATGATCATGAAGTTGGAAAATGTCAATGTAAGTGAAGTTAGTCAATTCAAAAAATCACTGCCGATAGTTTCTCCGATATAAGGAGGTCTGATTTCACAGTGGTGTTGGGTCAAGGATACATTGGAGGATTAGAGGAACACTATGAAAGGTCAAAGGGGATGGGAAGGATGAGGAGGAGGAAGGGGGGATGGATGGGAAAAAAAATAGGTGGGTGAATATGATGGATATCTTTATTCCTTAATGCATGATTGATGATTTTGGAATGGTACATAATAGTACATTGTATTACAAGTGTTTCTGTAAAAAGGATGCTCTTTATTGTTTATTATGAAATTATAATGCTTAACATACTGTTGTTAAATTTAATAACTTGAATAAAAAATAGTGAAAAAAAATAGTATCTAGATGAGTTGTAACCTCAGCCATCTATTGCAGAATTTTTATTGTATCTTCATTTTAGACTTAGTAAGCGAGCACAAGTTACTGGATATACCTTAGACTTAGCTTATATGAAATACTGTGGACATTTACTACTGTAACAGTGTATAGTATCATACTTATGTATTATCTTTATCTGAATGTTATACTACATTATACTTCTTCAAAATATGCCATTAATGTTGGATCGTTTGTATAAATGCTTATAATACTTGTCTTTTCTTGAAGTTGTACACTGCTAGAAAATAAATACCTGTGTGACATTGTTAATTTCTGAATTAAATAGTAATGATAACACAATGAAAGAACCAAAAGTTAATACTTCCTAACACTTTTCATGGGATATGAGCAAGATCAGAAAGAGAATGAGCTGTAAAGATAATGTTGAGTTGGTCAGTGCATTAATAAATTAAAAGAGGAAAGTGAATCAAATCATGAAATCAATGAGATTTTTAAACGTAACTTGATCTGAACTTCTGTAAAGCAGTTGAGAGACAGGAGGCTTACTACAAGAAAGGGACCTGGAAGACAGACTGCTGTGCTGGCTACCTATTTATCCTCTCCCTCTTGTTTTTTTTGGTTCCCTAACAGGACGGCCTCTGTTTAACGGTATCCTGGGAATGTTGAAAGCAGTATGGAGTATTTGCAGTGATGTTGAGTCAAGTTCTATTCTGAGAAGGGCACATAGTGAGATGGAGTCAGGCTGTATGTTTGGTCATTATTTATACTCAAATGTAAGCACCTAATGTTTTTAATCTGAACAAGGGTCTTATGGCTGGAAAGTATATCACTCTATTGGGCAGATATTGTATTTGGTACTTTTGATAATGTTCTAAAGGCCAGTTGAGTACGAGAAGGAGAAAAATTGCCACTGGGTACTAAGTGGGGCTTCAATTCTCTGCTCTGATTCTGATCATTTGGATTATATTTTTTACCTCAAGCTACAAATCTTAAAATCTTTAGTTTTAATCTCTCTTCTCAGTGCACAGCTCACGATTAAAGTAATTGCAGATCCAAATGAAATTTTAAAAAGGATTGAAACAGGACTTTAATTAATATGTATGTGTGTACATTGTTGTTTTAACACACTCGTAATTATTTACAATAATTTGCCTCTATGGTTTCTCAATTTCCTTCTCCCTTTTTCTCTATTTCCCCTTTGAATTTATGATTCAACAAAGTTTTAACATTATTCATTACTTCAATTGTTTTATTTGCAACTATTTTAAGAATAAATGATAAAGCACAAAAATGTATATATAGGATTTTTAGATACATTAAACTGCATGCTTTAACAAAAGCTATCAAAATTTCTGTATTACATATCCTCTACCCTTGATCCTTACTACCTGCTTCTTTTACAATTATTAGAGCTTTTATACAAATCCTTTCATTAGACATCAAGGTTGTTTTAAGGGAAAATATAAAAATATATTTTACTCAACAATTCCTCCAGCTGAATACAGATCTCTGTTGCTCTTTCAAAATAAAGGACTTCAGGACCAATAACTAATAAACATTAATGCCACTTATAGGTAATTTTTAGATAGAAATTAACGGCAAATTTAAATTAAAAATTAAAAATTTTTTTTTTTTTTTTTACAACAACTATTTTATTTGAATTGTTTTCTGTTTTTTTGGATAATTTTAATAATTGTTTCAGTAAGATTCATTTCATTAGAAAAACTTTTTTTTAAATGAATGATTTTCTTTTTGATTCAATAACCCGAGATTTTGGTAGCTTCATATATCATTTTTTAAGTACCTGGTGTAGAGAAATTATTAAATGCGACAAGGTACCACATTTGCTGGGGGGATTATTTTATGATTCACCAAGAAGTTTGCTAAGCCATTAGCATTGGTTAATTTAGTTTTGCTTTATGATCACCTAGTGAGTTAGGCGCTATTATCCCATTTTACAGACTTGAAAACTTCAGACAGTAAAAGATGTTAATTATATTTCTAGTTGAAACTTATAATAAGAAGGATAACTCTGCTCCTTTTTATTTACTTAGATGTTTTGGGATAAAGAATGGATTTAAAATTTGATTTATATAATTTTAAGTCATACCTTGGATAAAAAGTTTAAAATTCTCAATTTCAGATTCTTTAATATAACACATAAATCTCAAACAAAATATAGTCACAATGATGCGAAACAAATATTGGCTTAGTGGAATTTCAGGGAGAGACATTTTACAATAGTCTTTGGGGATTTTCATTTTAAATATGTATGAAGGAGGGAATTTTGATGCCATTTAAATGCATTAGGATTCTAAAATTTGATATAATTTACAGCTAGAGGAGAGCATTTAGGAAAAGCTACCATATATTCATGAATCAGAAAACTAAGAAATTAACAAAGCAAAAATACCTGTCAAACCTCACGGGGCCAGGTAGACATTAAACAGACCCAAGGAAAAATAAAGTAGAACCCTGAGGTTTGCTGATATCCTGTTGTGGGGATCCAAATTGACACCAGACATATTCTGCCAGACTGAGAGCAAGAAGAATATGAAAGCTACCAGGACAGATGTTTCCTAACCGAGGGCATAAAGGCTTTCTCTTAAACAAATAAATAAATACATATTTTACAGAATAAACTCCCAACAGTGAGCTAAATTAAAGTAATGAAAGAAAAATAGTATTGATGTTAATGAATATCATATTACTTTTATACCAAAAATAGAAATAATGGAATAATTATAAAGGCTTTAAAATGCATGTAATGAAATAATGTTGAAAGCACAAAATGGATCTGAAATCATGCCAAATAAGCAAGGACAAGTCAAATTAGACTAGAATTGTTTGGGAAAAGAACATACAAAAAGAAAACACTAGAAAGGACAAAATAGGTTTTACTCCAGCTATCCCTAGTAAAACCCACTAACTTGACAATTTTAACAGCAGAAATTCATTTTCTCACAATTGCTGAAGGCTGTACATGAAGACCGAGGGACTAGAAGGGGTGTGTTTCTGGTGAGACTTTTCTCCTTGGCTTTCAGGTGCCACTTTCTCTGTTTCCTGTTTGGTCTTTTTCTCTGTGTGGTGCTCTGAGAGAGCGCTCTAGAGAGCTGGGAAGTCTCTTCCTCCTGTAGATAAATCATCCTCTCCTAGTGGGATTGAGGACTCCTCCCTTAGCCCATCCATTAAAACTTAATTATACCCTTACAGGACCTATCTCTAAATCATCATTTTGAATGTTAGGGCTTCACATATAAAATTTGGGGAACACTGTTCAGTCCCTAGCACTTTTTAATAATAAAAACAAATTACATGTCATGATTCTATGCCTGAATTATAGACTTCAATAAATAAAGTCATCAAGCTAGGTAGCACAAAAGTACAAAAAATAAATTACATGAATGGCTTTTTAGAAGATAGGAATTTACTTTTTAAGATTTTTGTCTATTTTTTTAAATATTCTGCACATCCATGGTTATATGCAATAATTTTCTCCAGAGTATACACTCCATTTTCCCTACTAATTTACTTTGAAAACGTATCGTTTAGTCATAAAATTATTTAATTCATATTTATTGTTCTACCACCAAACTGAAAAATGTCTTTGTATAAACAGTGAGATTTGTAGATATTCATGGAAGACTACATGGTGAAAATAAACTAAACTAGAATTAGAGTAAGTAGTAGTAAAGTCATGACCTAAAAATACTTTAAAACAAATCTCTAAAAGAGTAAGTTTGCAAATTGGTAATGTCTTTACTTGTTCCAAAATAAACTTCAATACTATGCAAGGAAAAGACAATAAAATTGAAACATACAACAGTCTAACACTTTATTACATACAATACCCATCAAACATAGCAGAAGTGCATGAGAATCCTGGGAAAATAGAAGAGTAGTAGGCACCAGAAATCTGTCTGCACACCTAGACAATAATCACACTTGAAGAATCAAGTTCAATGTGACAAGTTTGGAACTCTAAAATCGACTGAAGTCTTTCGACTTCCAGGAGAAGGCACAGATGGTAAATTTTAAATTATTTCCTCATCAATTTCTGCTCCTATTTCAATAGCAGATCATTTAATTCCCTACTTTAGCCTCTTCACACATAGCACTCATCTGTCTCAGAAGTAGCTTGTATACAGCTTTGAAAAACTAATGTGGGTGTGATGGCTAATTTTATGTCAAAATGGTGGGACATGGAATGCCCAGATATTTGGCTTATTTAAACATTAATCTTGGTGATTTTATGAAAGTGATTTAGGATATGAATAACATTTACATTGATAATTATAAGTAGAGCAGATCAACCCCCTCTTAATGTGGGTGAGCCTCATCTAATCAATTGAGGCTTTCAGAGAAACAAAAGTTGATATTCCCAAATGAGACACTTTCTTCCTACCTGCTTGGACTGCCTTTGTCAAACTGAGAACACACTAGCTCTTCCTGGGGTCCCCTGCTCATCAATTACATTGTACAGGTTTTTGGACTTGCCATATTTTGTAACTCCAAATATGAGGCTCTATATTCTGATTGTTCAGTGCTGCTTCTGATCATGAATTTCGTGTGAACACAAAGATGAGTAGCCATTAGTTACACCCCAATCCCTGTATTGCCAATTCCAACGTTTGGGCAAAAACCACTTCTAGGAATTTAAAGTGCTGTTACCTGACCCTTTCTTTTTCGTTTTTCCTGATTTTCTTCTTTTGGGAACCATGCAATAAGGACTAAGATGTTCAAAAAAGCAATAGCACAGGAAACCTGAAAGTCAGCACACATGCCAGAGAAAAATGTGGGTTCAAAAACAGAGCAGAGAAAATCATTATTACATGCCTCTCAGATAAAGCATTATAATCTCTAGGATATATAAAAACTGCAAACTTAACACCAAAAACAAACAAACAAAAAAATTAAACCCAGTTAATAAATGGGTTAATGAACTGAACAGATACTCAAAGAGGAAACACAATTGATCAACAACATACGAAAAATGTTCACATCTCTAGCAATCAGAGAAATGCAAATCAAAAACTACTCTAAGATTTCATCTCATCCAAAAAGTTCAGGATGGCAATTATCAAGAATATAGGCAACAATAGATGTTGCTGAGAATGTGGGGAAAAGGTACACTTCATATATTTTGGTAGGACTACAAATTGGTGCAACCGCTCTGTAAAGCAGTATGGTGATTCCTCAGAAAACTTGGAATGGAACCACCATTTGACCCAGCTATCCCACTTCTCAGTCTATACCCAGATGGACTTAATATCAGAATTGTATACTGTGTTTGCCGCCACATTCATTGTTTTTTGCAGCTCGATTCACAATACGCTTAAAACTATGGAACCAAGCCTATATGCCCTTCAATTAAATGTAATGGATAAAGAAAATGTGATATATTTTTTCCAATGAATTATACCCAGCTTTAAAGTAAGGAATACAATTTTGGAATTAGGGCGGTTAAAGTCGGATGGAGTTGGTGATTAATCATGCTAAGAGCAAATAATTCAATCCCCAAAAATCCATGGGCTGAATGTTTTCTTGATATGTGATTGCTAATTTCAATAAAGGAGGGAGGGCACAAGGAATAGAATAGAGTTACTTTAGGATTAGTTAGGATGTGTGTAAATGGGTGGGTCGGGGGTTTGAGGATTGTATGATTAAGAAAACAGACTTTAGTTCTTTTTGTTTTTTTTTTTTTTTTTTTTTTTTTTTTTTTGTTACCGGGGATTGAAACTCAGGGGTACTCGGGACCACTGGGCCTCATCCCCAGCACTTTTTTGTATTTTTTTATTTTAGAGACTGGGTTCTCACTGAGTTGACTTAAGTGCCTCGCCATTTGCATGAGGCTGGACTTTTGAACTCGCGATCCTCGGTCTCAGCCTCCAAAAGTGCTGGCGATTAACAGGAGTGCGCCACCGCAACCCGGCGCAAATTATTTACCTTAGGTTATTATGTGTCGGCGATGACCAATGTGAGAAATTCTAACCCATTTATGTATGATTCGTGTCAAAGTGCAATGAACACATTTATACTATTATATAACAACTAATACAAAAGCAAAATTATATATAAATAAAAGAAAAAAAGAAATGGATAGAGAAGAGCTCAAGTTTAAAACCTTCAAGTTGATATTCATCATGGACACTGTCTGGAAGAATAATAAGAAAAACACATTTGAAGAAAAGTAAAAAGAAAGCAAAGCTCAACATTTTAGACACCATCAAAATGGGACACATATCCACATTGTGAGTCTCAGGAAGAGGAATGTGTTAGTGACACTATTTTTGAAAAATATTGGCCCCCCAAATTCCAAAGTTGATAAATGGTCATGTATATAAACACTCCATGAATTTCAATGATCTCCAAGTAGTATGAACTCAAAGATTATTCATACTGATAACACATTACAGACTTTCAAAAAGTCTAAGACAAGAGAGACGGACTCTTAGGTGCAGCAAAAGAAAGTAATTCAGAAAAGAGGAAAAGCAGGGGTGCAGCCGAAATTCCAATGTTAGGAAACACTCATGTAGATTTTGAACAGATTTCTCGTCTGAAATGCTGGAAGGACAGAGGAGAATGAACTATTGGATTTCAAAGTGCTAAAACAAAACAATCAAAAAGCCCATCAACCAAAATGCCCTTTGAATTTGACAAAGGAAAACATTAACAGAGTGTGTTCATTACCACTACTCATGTATTAAAAAAAAATAGAGCAATGATGTCCTGCACTGTTGAATTGAAATGATCTGGACACTAAAAAAATAAAAAAAAAAAATAAAAACAAAAAAAAAAAAAATTTTTTAAAAAAAAAAAAAAAAAAAAATAAATAAAAAAAAAAAAAAAAAAATTCCAAAAGGTATTACAGGTATACAAAGATTCAGTCCAAGCAAATACAGGGCACACATGTGAAAGTTAGTACTATTGTAGCAATGATTTGTTCCTCAACTTTTTATTGTCTACATGATTTAGGGGACTAACACATTTCAAAATAGTTAATCTAAAAGCTAGTATCATTTTAAATTTGTAAGACAGAATTTTTAAAAATATATAATTTAAGAGACTAAGGCACTAAAAACAATGATTAGCATATGGTTTGGAATACATAGTAGGAAATACTGGGATATCAGTGACTCAAAGGGGTAGGGAAAGAGCCATAAAAGAGATGAAACTTTATATGTTGTTGAAGTTAAACTAGTAAAAATTCAAAATCAGAGTGATATAATTTTAGGATATAAAATGTTATCCCCAAGAAGGAAAGTCATCATTGCCAGAGTTGGATCCCAGGACAATGCCTCAATGACCTTCTGCACCACAGCAAAATGTGCCACTCATCAATAGCAGCATCCCACCAGGATTCCAGTGATAACAGAAACACACAAAGATGAGAATCTGCTGCTCATCCTGGATAAAACCAACTTCCTCATTCCTGGCCACATCAGTCAACATAAACCAGCTCATCCAGATAATTAGAAGGAGCTTATAACTCAATGCTAATCAAAGTTTCTTCCTCTTAGTGAACTGACACAGCACAATGTGTCCACAACGACCTGGGAGGTGTACATGGGTGAGATGGATGAAGATGGGTTCCTGTGTAAGACATGTGCCTCTCTGGAGACATCATTCGAAATGAGATTGTCAGTGTAAGAATAGAACCATGCCTCTGAAGATTATTAAGCCCATACCAAGGAGTGGAAAGGGATGCTATCAATTGGGATTGATCAGCTCCTCTAGTCACAGGTCATCAGAACAGTTTTTTTCATATAGGACTTTTAAGAGTTGTTTTTTTGCATTTTGAGCACAAAAATGGAGTTCCAAGTAAGCACACTTGGATTCAGAAAACTAAATTATTTAAACTTCGTGTATTGTTTTCAAATTTTAGAACACCAAAAACAAAATAATTCGCATGTTATGTTGCCAATAAATAAACCTTCGAGTTATTTTAATATTCTTCCTCAACCCATTGGAATTTCTCCATGGAGCAGCAACTTCAAAGTGTTCAGAGACACCTAATCTCTTCTCTGGGTTCACAGACTTGCTGCCTTTTCAGAGAAGAATTTCAACTCAAGTAGGAAAATTTCCCTATGGGGATCTCTAAGCCAAAGTTAGCCAGGAGAAGCCCCCAAATTCCTTTGGTTTTGCACAGAACAGTGTCAAAGGAGGTGTGTGCAGGAAAGCAGCTCCATGCACTGTGCTCAAGGTTCCCCAGTGGCAGCATGCCCAGAGTCCAGCCCCAGCCATTCTAGAAAGTTCTGCTTTGGTCTCTTCTCTAGACAATTAGCACAGGAAAACACCACTGTTCAATAGAAAATGTGAACCTTGAAGTATGTATAATTTTGGCCCAGTTTCTGAAAAGGCTGCATAGACAAGTGGTGTTTCATGTTTTGGATTTTCTCTGATCTGAAAATTCAAAATGGTGCCTGCTTTGGTACATGACCGAACAGTGTGCAGGTACCTCCTTATGGTGCAGTAGAATGGTAGACTCAACAGCATTGGCATTCAGATATATTCCCTCTGTCTTTTGACTTAAAGGTATAGATGATGAGCTTTATTGTATTTGTTAAGTGGGTAAAAAAAAATGTTATTAACAGTTCTCACTTTTTAATGTGTAGTTCAGACACTTGTCAAGATTCTCCAACTCTTACATGCATGTCAACTGTGAAGTAACCACAAAAAGAGACATTCACCCTTGATAAACATTCATGTTCAGAGTTAAATCCCTTCCAGATTCAGCCTATAATAAACTAACAGTGCTGCTTGCTGCATGAGGCTCACTATTAACTCTCTTTTTTTCTTGGGAGTGTTACACAAAGATCGGTTACACCACTTCAGACTATAT
Source organism: Tamias sibiricus (assembly GCA_025594165.1). NCBI lineage: Eukaryota > Metazoa > Chordata > Mammalia > Rodentia > Sciuridae > Tamias > Tamias sibiricus. Next base: position 29,750 of record JAKELJ010000336.1, read on the forward strand.
GAGGTCACAGGTAGCCTTCATGTGCAGGTGTCTGTGGGGTAACCATCAGTGAGACCTCTTTACTTTAATGGAGGGAAAAACAAAATTGTGCATCTGGCCCTTGTCCCCTCATCACAAGGATCCCTTCATCCACTCTACCTGGGGCATTCCTCTACCTACATGGCTAACTTTAAATATGCATATTTTCACATTATGTAAATTCTTAGCCAACTGTTGTTTAGATTATATATATCATTATGTCTGAGCTTCTTGTAACTACTGTATAATCAATAAGATTCCTATAATATTGTTCTTTTTAAAAACAAATACTAACAATAGCTCAGATGGCTGGGCAGAAGGATTGAAATTTCAAAGCCAGCCTCAGCTACTTAGTGAGGTCCTACGCAACTTAGCAAGACCCTGTATCAAAATAACTTTTTAAAAGGGGTAGGGATGTGGCTCAGTGGTTTAGTGTCCTTGGGTTCAATCCCTAGTACCAAAACAAATAAATAAAACAAACTAAAAGGATGTTCTTTACTCACCGAATTTTTAAAACAAGTATGTTTTTGATGCACTAAATGAGTGAAGGCATAACTAAAATCATCTAAAAAAAAAGTTATCAACATATTAACCATAAAAAGAGCAGTCACAACATATAGATGAAAAGAAACAAGAAAGGAATTAAAATGTTTCAGTGTGAAAAATCAGTCAAGTAAACCCAAAAAGCAATATAATAAATAAGGGGAAAAGCAATAGTGCATATAGAAAACAAATAACAAACACAGGAGAAGTAAATCTCTTCCTAGTAATTACTTTAAATATAAATGGGTTAAACTCTATATTAGTGCGTTCTGTTACTATAACAAAATACCAAAGGCTGGATATTTTCAAAAGAAAAGAGGTTTATTTACATCACAGTTTTGGAGATTTGGGGCATAATGCTAGCATTCATTTGACTCTGGTGAGGGCCTCATGGCCAAAGGTAGCATAAGGAGAGGGTATGGGAGAGTGAGAGATCACATGGCTACAAAAGGTAGGCAGTGGATGATTCAGCAGTCAGGCTCACTCTTTTAAAAGAAAATATTTTCATAACACCTAACTCAGGTTTCAAGGTATCTACCTTAATGCCATCCAAGAGAGTGATCTTAGTGACCATTAACAAAAATGTATCTCTTAAAGGTACTATCATCTCTTAACATTTTCACACATGGAACCCAAGTTTCCAATATATGAACACCTGTAGAACAAAACACATTCAAACTATAGCATTCTTCAATTAAAGGACAAAAGTTGATAAATGGATTTTAAAAAATAAAAACATGATCCTACCATATGGAAAAAGAGAGTCCATGAAAATAATAATAATCTAAATGGAGCCAGGATGACTATATCACTACCAGACAAAATGTACTTTAAGTTAAAATGACATATGTATTAACAAAGACTCAGAATAGCAAGAAGACATAACACACACTTACTAAAAGGTGATCAAAATATATAAAGAAAATTGAAATGACTGAAATAAAGATTTAAATAATAATAATGGATTTTAATATACACTCTCAATAATGAATAGAATGACCAGATAGACAATAAAGTTGGAAACAAGGATGCAAGCAATGCAATTAACTACATCTAACTTTTACAGATATACACACTGTTCTACTCCAGAGTAAAGACATTGCCATATGTGTGTGTATACACATATATATGTGTGTGTATATACATACATATGTATATATGTAATATACATACACATTGTAGGAGCAACTGACATTGCAGATATATACAGAATATTCTACCGAAAGAATACACATTCTTCTCATGTGCTTAGGAGATATTTTTCAGAATGGATTATATATTAGGCTGCAAATATGTCTTTAAATATTCTAAAATATAATACAAAGTATATTCACAAATTATAAGAATAACGTTAGAAATCAATAAAGGAAAGAAAGCAGAAAAATTCACCAGTTTGTAGAAATTAAATATTATACTTTACAACAGCCAATGAAAGAAAGAAATAACAAGAAAAATTAGAAAATAATTACTTGAATGATAAAAACACAACACACAAAAACTTAAAGAATGTAAAACTTAAATATTTAAAATGCATGTACTAAGAGAGAAATTTGTAGCTCTAAAGGCTTATATGAAAAATGCAAGGAAGATCTCATATCAACAATTTAAATTCATAAGAAGTAGAAAACAACAACAACAAACTCTCAAAGATAGGAGAGTAGGGAGATAATAAAGATTATAGCACATACAAATGATATATAGGAGAGAAAAACAATAGAGACAGTCAATAAAACCAAAATTTTGTCCTTTGAAATATCGACAAAATTGCCATACCTTTAGCTATATTGATTGAGAATAAAAGAGAGATGGCTCATTATTAAAATAAAAAGTGAAAATGAAAATATTACTATGAATTAAACAGAAAATAACAAGTTTTCTGAGAGAATACTATGCCAACAAATTGAGTAATCCAGAAAAAGTGAGTGAATTCCCAGACACATAAAACCTATGAACATTAATTCCTAAAGAAAGTGAAAACCTGAAGACTAATAATTAATAAAGAAATGGAATCCAAAATCGAAATCTCCCAATAAGGAAAACCCTAAGGACTCCACTAGTGATTTTTTCTAAACATTTAAGAAATAAAAATAATCTTTGTCAAAGTTTAAAAAATAAAATAAATAAATAAAACAAAAACTTGAAGAGCAGGGAATACTTCCTAACTCATTCTATGAGGCCAACATTTTCTGCATATCAATATCGGACAAGGACAATACTAGAAAAAAAGAAAATAGAGCAATATACCAAGGATAATGGATGCAAACATTCACACCAAAATATTAGCAAAACAAATTCAGCAGCATATTAAAAAGATTATGCACTGTGACCAAATATGATTTATTCCTGGAATGCAAAGATGTTTCACCATATGAAAATCAATTAGCCTAATATACCACACTAACAGAATAAAGGGTTTTCCCTTTATTCAGAAAAAGATATTTGACAGAATTTTAAATCCTTTCATTATAAAAACTCTCAAAACACTAGAAATAGCCAGACAGTCCATCATCATAGTAAAGGCCCCATACGAATACCCCTCAAGATTTGTTACAGCCACTGGTAGAATCCTTTACCTATAAGATCAGGAACAAGGCAAGGATGCTTACTTTTACCATTTCCCCCCAGCATAGTACTGGAGGTCCTGGCCAGAGTAATTATTCAAGGAAAATACATTTTAAAAATCTAAATTGGGAGGAAAAAATGAATTTTATTTCTACTCATAGAAAATATGATTTCACATGTAGAACATCCTGAAGATTACACACATTCACACACACACACATACATACGCACACACCCACACACCTAATAAATGAAATCTGCTAAGCAGCAGGATTCAAAAGTGAATTAAATTTTTATTTCTAACCACTAACACTGAGTAATTTTTGAACAGAAACTTAAGAGAATACTTTCATTTATAAGAGCATCAGAATGAATGGAATACTTAGGAATTCATTTAAAAAGTGAGAGACTTATTCTATGGAAATAAAACATATCCAAAAAAAAAAAAAAAATGAAAGAAGACAAATAAATGGAAAGATGTCCCGTGTTTGTAGATGATAAGACATAGTTTGTTAAAATGTCAAGACTACTTAAAATTATCTAAAGATTGAATGCATTCCTTTTCAAAATTCCAACATTATTTAAGAAATAAAAAAATTACATTTGAAAATCCATAGGACATCACAAGACTCTCCAAAGAATAAAAACAATTTGGAATAATGGAATAAAGTTGGAGGACTATCATTTCCTTATTTCAGATTTTCTATTTCCCAAATTTATTTTTTATTCTAAGTTGTTGGAAATGACAGCAGAATATATTACATTTCATATTATATTTATAGAGCACATATTACATTTCTCTGGTTGTATACAAAGTATATTCACACCATTTGTAACTTCATACATGCACTTAGGGTAATGATATCCATATCATTCTACCATATTTTTTTATTCATCCTTTTGGCCTCTCCCTTTCCCTCCCTCCCCATAGGCCATTCTAGTGTTCCTCTAATCCTCCTACGCTCCCCATCCCAACCCCACTGTGAATCGGCCTCCTTATATCAGAGAAAATATTTGGCATTTGGCTTTTTGGGATTGGCTAACTTCACTTAGCATTATATTCTCTAACTTCATCCATTTTCCTGCAAAAGCCATGATTTTATTCTCTCTTATTGCTAAGTAATACTCCAGTGTGTATATATACCACATTTTCTTTATCCATTCATCTACTGAAGGGCATCTAGGTTGGTTCCACAGTTTAGCTATTGTGAATTGTGCTGCTGTAAGCAGTGATGTGGCTGTGTCCCTGTAGTTTGCTGTTTTTAAGTCCTTTTGGTATAGACTGAGGAGTGGGATAGCTGGATCATAAGGTGGTTCCATTCCAAGTT